>CAJUYI010001571.1:38917-49037 GCA_910591695.1 Galerucella pusilla
CACAATTCCCCACAGTCCTGGATATTTTTCAGGTATTTGTGCCTGCAGCCAAAATTATTGATACCCTATTTTGAATGCTACTTTGAGCTCCTCATTAGTGCTAAGCTCGAGTAGCTCTTCTTGCAGTACCACATTTTCCACTTCAGTTTCATCATATGGATTTATTATCCATGGTGGTATATCCATCGACAGAATGTCTTCAAATCTGATTTTAAAATCATCATACAGGGCAATCAAATGTTGAACATACGTCTGAATATCTTCGTCGAGGCATTCTACCTGCGATAAATATAAAAATAAAAAATTAGGACTATCCATACAAAACGCATGCATCACTTAAATATACTTAAAATCAGATAGTTTAAGAAAGTAAAAAAAATACTGTTATAATTTTCCTTGACCTATGAAATCTTTATTCTTGAAATGGTTCAGAACCTACTGTTTGTGGGTTTGTTTTTCCCGCAGATACAAGTTGCTAACAAATAGATAGGTAGGTACTTACTTTTCCAACACTGGCAAACAATAATATCAATTCACTTTAATTTTCAAAAGTCTGAAAACTACTTCCGTCACTGGTGAACACTTATATAGGTACACTTTTTTTGTTGAAATTCCGGAAACAACTGAGTAATGTTTATCATTCGCATTCGTATTTATATTAGAGAAAAATCCAACAAGTTCAGACACGACTTTAAATAGGCGGGCGGGCGGGCGGACCCCCGTTAACGAGTTGTGGACCCCCATTTTTTTTCCACGCAAGCGTAGACCCCTTTTGGGCTCCCGTGGACCCCTGGGGGTCCACCTGGACCACTTTGGGAATCAATGTTATAGATGAACATGAACGATATGTTGTCATAAAAAAAGTAGAGTATGCAATTCGCAACCAAATGGCCATTTTGTGGCAATTGCATAATAAACCATTTGAATAAAATTAGTTACTGTAATAGTAGTTTACCTAACTAGTGCGGAAAGTGATACTTTTCCGCACGTGTTAGGTACACTATTTTTTCTGCTAGCATGCGGAAAAAACCCCAAAAGTTAACATAAAGAAACATTTCCTATTAAATACAGATCAACAAATTAATTATAATCATTTGACATTCATTTGATGAGGCTCATACCAGGGCCATTAAAAAATGATTGAAAAATAAGTTTTTTTTTATTGAAAATTATAGCAGAATTATAATAAATTTATAAATTTTTCAGTCATTTGGTAAACTACAATCATACAAATATATATATTTTAAATATTCAAATGTCAGTATACCCCCAAAAACTTGACAAATTTACTTTTCCGGAAAAAGTGCGGAAAAGTGACTATAAAAGTGGGCTTTTCCGCACGCTAGTAGGAAAACATATAAACATATGGTTTACTCTGATGCGGTGTTTCTAAATATGAATACTAGGATAATCGAATGTGTCAAAGTGCACATTTGACACATTAACACAAATTTCATTTGAAAGTTCCTCTAATTTTTATTTGTTTTTTTTTTCAGCCGAACCATTGCCATTGATGGACTTATGTCGTCGCATAATAAGGCAACGCCTCGGTAAACAACAACTCGAAGAAAGAGTGATGAATCTGCAGCTTCCTCAAGCCTTACAGACATACCTCTTGTATAGAGATCGCAGATAATATCAGGATGGTTCTAGTGAAGTGTATTGTTCTAAATGTCACTGTGTTGTAGACGATTCATACGAATAGACCGAGCAAACATAAATTACGAATACAAAAAAAAATCGGTGAACTTTGTTGTTTGCGCGTAAAATATTGATGAAAACCTAATTTTAAGTGTTTGAAATTATTGATAAAATCACATTGTATATTATGTTTTAAAAGATCTCAAATTGGTGCTGATGATCGAGAGCTAATAATTTTTTTATTGATGGATTAAAATGGATCGCGTATATACATAGTGTGTTCCAGAATTGAAATTGAATTGAAATATTGAATTGAAATATTATCCTCTATTAATTGGTCGATTAAATTGTTAATTTTTGTTTCCAAATCTTGAAACCGACATTTTTTATAATTGTCAAATTGACAAGCTTTCTTATTCACAGAAAATATTTCTAAATAACCTTGGAAACGCTAAGACACAAATGATTATTACCCATGGGGTTCTTATCCGTGTAATTGATTTCTAATTGGCTATTTTTGAACATGTGACTAAAAATACCCAGCTTTAATAGGTTTAAATGTCAAAAAAATTATCTGAAAAAATCCAGATTTGCAATATACAGCTAATCCAAGGAAAATTCTAAATAAGTATTTGTATCCAACTTTTTATCTTTGCATCTCTACAGCGTGTCCAGAGTATCCTATGGGTGAAAAATTTTTAAATATTAATTTAGTGAAAAATGTTATTCTTGATATAAAGTTTTGCTTGTTCAGAAACCCCATAAAATGAAATAAAATTCAAGTTTTTCAAAACCCGTCTCATTTTATGGCCAGTTTTATGAAAACCTGGATCTGACTTTTTGACATTTCTTCATATATTGGCTAATATCTCGAGAACCTTAAGGTTTGCAAGGTTCTAGTCTACGCCATTCGATTCAGAATTGAATTTTCCACATTACAATTTTCAGGTTTTGAAAATTTTTCCACACCGAAACTTATACTAATTCGCGAAGATTCATAATTTTCAAAATTCCTCTTTTTATAGAAAATTCAATTCTGAATTGAATGGCGTAGTCTAGAACCTTGCAAACCTCAAGGTTCCCGAGATATTAGCCAATACATGAAGAAATGTTAAAAAGTCAGATCCAGGTTTTCATAAAACTGGCCATAAAATGAGACGGGTTTTGAAAAACTTGAATTTTATTTCATTTTATGGGGTTTCAGAACAAGCAAAACTTTTTATCAAAAATGTTTCACCTATAGGATACTCCATCCGTGGAGACGCTGTATATTTCAGTTCTTTCCACGATTGCTTTCACTTCCTGCGTTTCTCAAAACTTTGCTTGGACACAATTTCCTATGGGTTTTCGAGAATAATTCCTTTTTTTTTCATTTTTGCCAAAATTATCACATGACTGGGTGCAATAACCAAACACATTTTATGGTTTTCGATTAATCTGAAAAATATCAACGTCACTATCGTAGACGATGAGTTTTCAAAATCCATTGTAATTCTAATGCTTATGTGATCAAAAAATATTTGCTCTCAAATTTTTTTTGTGATTTTCTGCGATACTCCAAATTTCATCAATAATTTACAAGTTGCGGTAATTGAAACTTCCATGTCCCATAGACTTATTGCTCGGTCTAAAAAGAAGTTTTCCAGTTCGGACTGACAGTAATAGTTTAAAATAAAATTGAAAAAAAACTTGTACCATAATGTAGACGAAAAGACTCCTAGTCTTTTGAATTTGCAATTATTGCTCTGTGATGTGATGGTAGTTGATTGTGAAAGACTTGAGTGAACTTTTAGTATTGATATCGGATGAAAAAAATTTTAATTGGTTTTAGTGAGTTTTTAAGGTCAGTTCCCGCAAGAACAAAAAAAACACACAAAACGACTAAAAAAATTATGTGAGTTCAACCGGAAGTAGGTATATCATTGCATTTTAAAAACGTGTTTTATTAGTAAGTTTAAGGACTACGTTTTGCCGAAACGAATTCAGGGAGAAATGATGAATTTTGTCGAAAAATTTCAATAAGGATTAAAATTATTCTATACTTAACTGAATTAGTTATGTCTTTGCTAAAGTTCCATTTTATTTGATGTTTAAAAAACTATTGATTTACAAATCAATTTCCCAGTCAAAAATGGCTCCTAATGCTGAATTTGGAAATTTCTCTGCTTCTTTGGACGGAATAGCTTGGATACCAGGAGGTACTTTAGTCATTTTTATAGATAAAAACTTTTATTTCGTACAAATATCCTCATTTATATTTATCTCAACATTTTAATTCGAGAGGCTCGCACAGCTTTTATTTTTTTAATATTATGTGGTACCATCTAATATGCGTACAATATCTTCTGTAAGTTCCTTGTGGCATTACTCATTATTTTTTCTCTTATGTTTTGGGAAGCAAACCGCAATAATGTTTTTTATTTCGACGTTTCGTAGCGTTCCAGCTACCGTTGTCAAGATTAACTAGTAATAAAATAATTTTTGGTCCCTATCCGACACAACGAAAAAAAAAATGAAAAATAAAATAAAAAAAATAAAAAAAAATGAAAAAATAAATAAATAAAATGGAATTTTTCAATTTTTTTCATTTTTTTTTCTATTTTTTTTTTTCGTTGTGTCAGATAGGGAGCAAAAATTATTTAATCACTAGTTAATCTTGACAACGGTAGCTGGAACGCTACCGAAACGTCGAAATAAAAAATGAAAAACATTATTGTGGTTTGATTCCCAAAAAAATAAGAGAAAAAATAGGCGTACAATTTTTATATTATGTTTTCATACAGAGTGAGCTAATAACTTGGAAACAGTTTCGAGATCACAAGATATTCAAGTATATACTTTTATCTAATCTTTTTGCCCCACTACAGTTTATGTCCATTGTCTTGAAGCTTTCTGTATTCTGCTTGTCCAAATATCCAGTTATAGTTTGTCTCTTTTGTCAATATCCAAAATATACTCCACTCCTGCTATTTAATCCTCTGCTACTGTTGAAACATCCCTCGTCATTTTTTTCTCGTTATATGACATAACTTATCCAGTGTGGTAAATTAAGATACAGTGTTACACCATTGAGTACAACTGAGATAATAAAGTATTACGCCGTCACTGTAAAAAAAATACGAAGCAAAAAAAATGCTTGTTTATCTTAATTTTGTTACTTAACATTATTATTTAAAGAAAAAGAGAACATCCTGTTGAAATATCGTTATTCGTGTAGCTATAACAGATGAAAAACTCGAGATCATTTTTTCCAGGCGGTTTTTTCGAAATTCCATATATGACATTTGCTTTTATGTCGTATTTATATCGCAAAAATTTATTCTTAAGCCAAAAAGATATTTTTGGATCTTCCTCGTAGGCAGTAGATTATATTTATTGTATTTTGATGCACACAACTTGTATGAAAAATAAAATTTTCTGAAAAATAGTAACAAATTGTCATTATTTCAAAAATTCAACCCTATTATCTGCTTTCATAGGCAATAGGGTACAAGCATAAATTTTGCTATTGGTGGGAATTGACACTTTAACACCTTGCCTGCCTATCTTTTCAAAAAAATTATAAACTATACTTTTAAAACGGCTTTAAAAATCATAAAATTTAAAAGTCCTCCAAAACGCGCTTTACGTCGTAAAGATGACTGCCTCATCCGTTGACGTCACTCCATTTGTTTACGTTCTTATTCGTGTATCACGCTCTAAGTTTTTGTCATTAATTTGTTTCTAAAAGCTTTAAAAATGGATAAGGCCAAAAAAACTTTGTATTCCAAGTATTGCATTGTTACAGAGTGTAAATCAACGTCTATTAAAACTCCAAAATATGAAAGAATCGTCACTGAACACTGAACCAGTAAATAAAATATTTTCTTCTAAGTTTTAAAATATCCTCGGAAATATCGAATATTTATGTCCACTTTCCACACACAAGCACGTAATGATCTCAAACAAACATATAAATGATTTTTTTACGTTGATGAAGCAATTAATAGTTAATTAAAATACAATATAAACACAAAACTACCCAGAACCTAATGCAATACCGACCAAATTGACAAAAGTAAACAAATGGTATGACATCACACGTATCATCGGTAGCGTTCGGAAATCCTCGGGTTGTGGTCGGAAAGTGCATTAAAATTTGAATTTTATTTTAATGTTTGGAAGTAATTTCCAATGGAAACTGGTTTATTTCCTATTATTAGTTATTTTTGATATCAACTTTACTATTACAAATTAATATCTAAGCAAAATATGAAATATGCGTGTACTATAATCGCCTTGGTCAACATTCAATTATCCGTTTCTAGAGAACTAATCTGTTGTTTACTAGTCGATAATGAGTGACCAAGCGTATATAACAGATTAAAAAAAAAGATATGAATTGCATTAGATCGGGAAATTTCCAGTAATGGTTTCGCCAATAGATGCGTGGAGTCGTTTCGAACTATATTATACGACCGTTTTCAGATATTCCGTTTTTTGTTGTTTTATCGAAGATAATTTCACAAAACTCTAGCCTTGTGTAAGCTTGTCGCATCTTCTCTTGTGTTTTCTTTCAGGTATATACGCATTTATCGTCTAATATTTTTGTACAGCCTCTATAATATTGCTTTTGAAAAAATAGTCCATATAAATCTCGATTTTTCTTACATTTTCAGTATGTCTTTCTCTAAACAGGTTTTTTTTATTCAATTAGATGGCTTTGGCAAAAACCAATTAGTCAGATCAATTTTTAGTTATTTATGTCTTAAAATTAATTGTTTTAACAGCATTGACATCGTTTTGTTAATGGTTAGTAATTGTGTCTGTAGTTGCTCTGTATAATGAAACTTTTTCAATTAATAATTTTTTTTTATATATATATTTTTTTTTTCAAATCGAGGTTAAGTATACATTCGATAAATCTTTTTTGCACATTCATGGAATCTTTTTACAAGTCAATAAAAATTTGTTTCAACTTCACTTAAGTCTGAATTCGTTTCAACAAAATTTTCCATGCAATAATATATGTCGCTATATTTTAAGCTACTCATTATTTGTTTTAGACGGCGGGAGCTCGCCTATTCTGCCGTCCAAAGCTACCCCCGTATTTGAAAAAAAATCGAAAAATGAGATATTGTGTCTGGTATAAATAAAATATTGAAAACTTGGATCTTTTCTATGCTAAAACCTCGTATTTTGCTCAAAACGCTAAAAAACGATCCTTTTTTACCCGTATTTGCGAAAAATACCTCAATAGTCCAGTAACTGAAGACCTGAAAATTGGCAAACCTATCAATATATTTGTCCAATAATTTTTTTTTGGCTTGATTTGTAGGTCTTGACAGGTACTTCAAAGGGAGAAAAAGTTCCCCAAGATTGCCCCTTAGCTAAGGGCCCAAAATGGCCGTTAACGTCCCCCAAAAAACGGTTTCCCGCTATTATCTTCCGAAATATGCAATTTGGAAAATTTTTGTTCAGGTAAAAAGTGAAGGTCGTTAAATTATCTACAAAAATGGTCCCCATCATTTTTTTCCAGAATGCAATAGTTTTCGAGATAATCGCATCCAAACTTCCCCTCGCTTACGCGGCTGCACTACCTCTATAAATGCTACCTTCTATAATATAAAATTAACTTGTAAACCGGCGGACAAATTCTTCCATAACTCGGTCAAAAATTAATATTTTTCAATGATTTAAAGTTCATTGTAATGGGAATATCCGTAGGTATCAATATGTGTACGCCCGTGGAGGACATTGCAAAAAGTGGTCAATGTTATTTTCCCCCAATATTTTGGCCTCTTCCAATAAATCATTGACATGTTATTTATTTTAAATGGTTTATTATCCCTTGTTTTTTCAAATGGGGTCTGGGGAGGTCCTGAATGTTCCTAGAAAATTTTTTTCAGTATCTTTGTGACGTTTCAATAAAAAGTTTATTTATTTATTTGCATTTTTCAGTCGTTTTCGGAACTCTCACAAATCTTTCAAATTTTCCCGGTCCCTGGAAAATGAGTGCATTGTATTCCGAATAAAAATATTGGTTCAGAGAGTAGACATAGTAAGCTTTCAAATGATGTGCATTTAATAACAAAATAATTACATTAGTTCTTTATTTTCGCTTGTTTACAAGATTTTTATAACGATATTCACCGTACGGGTTTTTATTTTACGAAAGTGATAAAATATGAAGGTTTTCACATAAAATAATGAATTTACTCGTCCATTTCTTCTACTGTAATACAGGTTCTATAATTTGAAGCCATTAGGTGAAGCTATATTATACATTGAAGTTTAATTGTTATTTTACGCAATTTTTATTGTTTTGCAAATACGGGGGTTTAGCTTTGTACGACAGTATTTAGATTTAATGTATCTCAGGCATGAACAAAAAAAAATTGATAAAAAATATCGAATTATATCGAACCAAAATGAGATTATTGCATTTTGACTTTTTTTATGTATAATTTTTATTCAAAGTAACAGCATTTAGTCTGATACTTTTTGTGTGACGTCCTTTGTTTAAATTTTAGGTCCCAAAGAGATTGTTTTGTAATCGAAAAAAAATATGTATCAATTGGACAGCTTATCTGTACAAATTTGTTTTAAAAATAGGATGCGAAAAAAAAAATACTTGAGAATGTTCAATATATACAGAAAGTAAACAAGCACATTTCTTAGAAAACTTTCCAACTTTGTTTTATTTCATTTTTATAATGTAAACTTCGATAATTCTCAAGACATATTTTAACCAGTTTGACTTTCCTACATACTTAATTCCAGGACATAACATTTAGGAGAATACCGGAGAGAAGAGGAGATTTACCTAGAGGAATATCTTAAAATTCCTTCAAGGATTAGAACAAAATGAAGTATCTAAAGATTTCCTCTGGAGTTGAGAAGAAGGAGATCTTTAGGTCTCTGTCAATGTTCACCCCAAAAACATACATACATCAACATATTCTCCGTAGTTAGTCACAATAGACTCTTGCGAGTCGCAGTGGAGGAACTTATCAAAGATTACAGAATAAAAATATAAGATGTTTCACTCCAGGGCGGTTTGATTCAAGCTGCTGTCACAAACGGACCCCGCTCTCATATATTATGTTTACGACTCGCTTTTGTTGTCAATAACGAGACCGGTAGATACCAGAAAAGCTTATTTTATTTTAAGCTATACAGGGGTAGTTGGAGAAATATATATTTAAATTAATAGGATTCTTTATCACAAAGGTTTATTTTTAAATGTTAATAATTTCGAAAAATGTTGAATGAATTTGAAAATTCATATCCCGATTCACAGTTTTTATCCAGCATCTTAGTAATTTTGTGATACTTATTGATAATCTAGTAGATATTTATCACAAATTCAATTAAATATACTCATTAGCCACCAGAATAATAGGGCCACTAAATCTTGAATTTTGATCTATAAATAACGCGTATCAAGATTAAAACAGTAAAAAGAGAAGCTGCTGCAGGATACCTTTATTAAAAAATTTTATAAATGTTGTAAAATACTAAGTTTGGAGTTTGGTTTATGTGTTAAATTTAATCTATTGTCTTTCAAATCTTTCAATATACATTTGAGAGTAAAATATATACGGACTCTGGTATAGAAACTGGCATAATATTTGAAAGGAAATTGATTACATGGATGATGGAAACTGACCAATTCCACTTTAGTTAGCTATAGAATTGAATTTTTGTGTTTTCTTGCTTAATGTACTTGTTTATATATCATTATTATAAAAATAAATCCGTAATTTTGTATTAGCAAAAAGCAAAAATTACCAAATATTAAGTGTTTAAGCTTTGCTATTAAAGATAAAAACATTAATATGACTTTTTGCTCATTTCATCAATTAATAAATTTAAAAAATCTATACAACATAAATATAAAACACGAACAACCAATAAACACCGTTCTAAAATAACAGCGCTCGACGGGCGACGTTCCGTATAATATGCCAAATTAAATGCAAGTAAGGACGTAACGACATATTGTACCATCCAAGTTACCAGCGGCATCGGTGCTTTACGCGATAAATTCGAACGAGTGAAACATCTTATATTTTTATTCTGTAATCTTTGACCTTATAGACCCATATACTCAGAAGTTTTATATTTTCTATTATATTCTCTTAAGAAAACCAAGGAAAAAAGATTGTGACAACTACAAAACCTCTCTGAAAGACAACCTAGCACATATCCAGAGTAAAGGACCACAATGACAATAATCCACCTGAGGCTACCAGAAGAGCATTAAATAGAAGAGGTGTAGACAGTACAAGATCCAAATTGATGCCGGAACTGCTTACTGCTAGAGTAGCAGAGACGAGGACGAGTAAAGACATTGTTTTCATTTGTACAACCACAGGATGTCCACAGGGGGGAGTAGCACACCCATTAATGTGGAGCCTGATGGTTGACTCCTGTGTGGTTTGGCTGACCTCGGAATATCCAGCGAAGGATATACCGATGATATTGTTATAAAGGT
>CAJUYI010001572.1:0-29482 GCA_910591695.1 Galerucella pusilla
CAGATTTTAGAGCAATGGTTAGTATGTGGTACGTTTTGCCTAAATGCACCCCGGAGATTGTCTGTAACATATTTGCTGCATGAAATTACCTATCCGGATAAAATTATTCGAATAAAAATGTCATCAGTTCAAAATTCGCGCTCAACCGAAAATGACTGATGACATAACGAGTACGTTCATAATAGGTGCTTTCGATTATTCACTTTTGGCTGCTAGTAGCAGCTTGTAGTGACTGAATTCCGTTCGTTTATTACCGGGCGTGACGCTTAGTCTTACCTTCTCCTTGCCCCTCAAGTACATACCGAAAAGTATGAGCTTCAAGCCACGGAAATTAAGTATTTGAAGTTTGTCCGGTTTGACGTTTATTTAAAGGTTAAGATTGTGCCGATTACGATTTAAACCTTAATAAAAATATCTAAGTATGCAAAATTATATTATCAGTAGTAATACCCCTAGGGTCTTGATAATACCGAGATAATTTTGTCACAGAGAAAGCGTGTTGCTTGATAATAGCCCAAGGCCGCAGGCCGAGGGCTATTATCTTTGAGCAACACGCTTGAAGGATTCTCTACTACAAAATTTTGAGTATTTATCAAGACCCGAGGAGTATTCGATAAGATAATTTTTTACTTTGTAGATATCAAAAAATTGATTGTCTATCTGAAGTTACAAACTTTATTAGTTTTAATCAAAAAAATATTATTCATTTTTGTTTAAAACTACAGTTGTGAAAAGTACAATAATTGGTAAATTAATTGAATCGTTAGATGCAATACCAAATCTTTCCGAAATTTTTAATCCAGTTGTCAGTTTGACGTTTAATTAATTTTTAATAAAACATAAACACCAAACTGAAAACACCACATGTATGGTATTATCGCTGTAATACAGCGGTGATTGGATGAAATTTTACACATGACTTGAAATTAAGTAATTTGATTGGTTACTATATCCAGTAAAAAATTATCGCTGTAATACAGCGGTGATTGGATGAAATTTGACACATGACTTGAAATTAAGTAATTTGATTGGTTACTATATTCAGTAAAAAATTATCAACAACATTATAATTGAAAACTGTTCTTCTAACAACACAGGAAATTCATTGGCATTGGCACATGACAAATGGTTTTGAGGATCCTGTCTCCGTGTTCGTTTTGCTCAAAAGTCGTGACGACTGAGGTATCACGCACAAGTGCTTGAAGCCCAAATAAACGAAAGCAACATATATATCGAACACTGACAGTGTACTTGTCAGTCAGACGACGGGGTGCGTTTGTGAATTATTTTCAATGTTTGTCTTAAATTTGGTTAGTATTGAAAAAAATTGTACATACACCATGGTGGTGAAGACATTTATAAGCCCCGCACCTTACTCCTCTCGGTCAATAATAATAGTCTTCAACACCTTGGTGTATAATTTACTATTATAAGAATACTTCAAAATAATTATCTATATAACGGACCTGAGCCTGATCTGAAGCTGATTCTTGTATGTTTTAAAACTTTTTCCGTATTTCACGATACATTTTTTTTCAGAAGAAATATTGGTTTCAGCTCCTCACAATATTAACTGTAAAAGTTGGGACCAGAATTACTAAAATGGCACCGTGCTTCCTTCTTGTAATTAATTGGTGACATTTATTATATATTTTGTCTGTCTGATATAAAATTGCTTCTTTTAGGATTTACAATACATTTATAAAACCTTTTTATTCTATTTTTGGTATTTCACGCTTTATAACGTTCAATTGAAACTACAAATGAAACTTTTACAAACCTCTTGTATAGTGGTTTTATGAAATTAATATAAAAAATAGTCCAGCATATTTTACAGAGCAGTAGGATGTGATTTAAAAAATCCGTTATAATGCTGCTGTCAGATTTTTCCAACACAAATATTTAGAAATTTTTTTTATAACTGTTGTAAAAAGCCTTATAAAATAATAACGGAGTGTTTTAAAAAGTGGTGCCAGTTTTGCAATTATAGCTGTCGTATAAAGCCAATGTAATTGTTCCTGAGAGTAATGGAATAGTTTTGAGAATTTCTTCTGAAATTTCCAGCTATTCGCAAACACTAGAGCCATTTAACGTAGTATTTACTCAGTCTGTCGTAATACCGCAAAGAGATTTATTATCGAATGAACTTGAATGAAATTTACCCATTATGTAAGACCCTTCAATGTCCGTCATTAAATCATTTTCTATTTGATTGCCCTACATTGTCAGCGGTAACGTCGAAAGTGGATTGGCTGGTGATTTACATAGTCTTTTCAATTGTAAACTAAATTAAGATAATGTTTACTCTAATTTCAAACGCTTCTCAGACTATAGAATAAAGTTATTCGTGAAAATGTTTGGCCCGTCTCGCACATTATAAGATAATATTCAATAATTCAGTTTTCTCCGTGTTCTGGAAATCAATAAGCAATGTTTACGTCATTAAAGATTTCGCATTTCGGAAATGAGACGAGCAAGTAATTTCCCGGTTGACGAAGTAACCAACTGTGCGGTTTTGCTTTATGGAAATTGTGTCTATCGGGACGGGGGAATAAATAAATTGTTCAATAATATCTGGTACTTACATCAAACCATTTAGAAATTATTTCAGCTGTACTTACCTGTAAAAAAAGAAAAAAATTATCAATCTTGAACAACAAAAGGCAAAAGGTAATCGAAATGTTAATTGTAATGCTGAAGAGAAAATTAGTTACATAAACAACAAAATATTTAAACATATAAACCATTTACCATATTTGCCAACTGTATAATGCATAATAAGAATTTTTGTGAGGATGTGGCACTGATCCCAAAGCGTACTCTTTCAAGAAAGTTTTATATTTAACACACAAAAACTTCAGTATATCTTAGTATTTTTTTTATAGGCAGGTTTTCTAATTTTGTTTTAAGGAATAAAATTGGTGGTGCCTTTATATTTTTATCTTAATATAATATTTCTTTGACTAACTTCCATCATATAACAAAGCCCTGAGAACTGATTTTGTATTCTCCCAATTAAAATTCAGTTTGGCATGAAGCCACACTATTAATTTTTCAATTTTTTATCTATAACTGTCATGTAACGGGTACGATTTGACACTATTTTCAGTTTCATAATGACGTATATTACCGCACTAGTGCGTTTTTGAATACATTACCGCACTAGTGCGATAATTAGAATCAAGAAAAATAATAATACCAGAATTATAGTAGTTTACCTAACTAGTGCGGAAAGTGATACTTTTCCGCACCCTGTTGCAGATGGCCAGCAATCGCGTGCGGAAAGGTCACTTTACGCACGTGTTAGGTACACTATTTTTTCTACCAGCATGCGGAAAAAAACCCAAAAGTTAACATAAAGAAACATTTCTTATTAAATACATATCTACAAATTTATTATCATTAATGGCTTATACCAGGGCCATTGAAAAATGATTGAAAAATAAGTGTTTTTTTTTCAAAGATTATAGCAGAATTATAATGAATTTATTAATTTTCCAGTAATTTGGTAAACTACAATCATACAAATATATATTTTAAATATTCAAATCTCACTATACTCCCCAAAAACTTGACAAATTTAGTTCGGAAAAGTGACTCTTTCCGCACTAAACTTAGTGCGGAAAGTGGACTTTTCCGCACGCTTGTAGAAAAAATATTCAAAATAACACTGGAAGCTGCATTTTCAATTTCCGAAAAGAAATTGTCTTCGCTTGAACTTATTTTTATAGACATTCAACTTTGACAATTTAATGACATAACTAATTTATTTTATTTCCACAGCTTTGTTTGTCTTTGCTGCTATGGTCACAAAATATGATCTACAGAACCTTATGTTTGCAGTCAATATTGATAACAATACGGTGGATTGCAGTTTTTTTAATAAAATTTCATAATATACAGTTAATAATACTAATAAACAGTTTTAGACTAAATTTTGTACGTAATACGTGGGATAGGAATTATTAACGCTTATGTGATTACACGACTCGGCCTCGTCGTGCAAACTTCACAGGCGTGCATTAATAATGTTCATATCGCACTAATTACGTAAATAACTATTATTAACGCGCAAAGTTATGATATCTCATGATATCTCTTCCAAAGAAATTCGCATTATTGATGAGTTTTGACAATTGTTGGTCACCTAGTAAGTTGAAGAGAAATTACGTTGCTAAAATTGTTTTGAAAATAAAATAACAAGTATAAACACATCAGAAGAATCATAGACCGGTTTTAAAGCACATCCATCTATATATGACATGTCAGGATATGAAACAAGATCTTCGGGAAGCAGTTCGAAGTATATCCCTTGCTGAAATTGAGACCAGTGTTAATTCCACTATAAAAAGACTGGATTTGTGCATAGAAAATGATGGCAATCATTTTAAGATCCTATTTGAAATAATGAGTTAGCAAGTGCGTTTTGTAAATTTTAATAAATTGTTAATAAATATTTTTGAGATAGGTTTTCACCTGTTATTTTAATTTCTAATTTCAAACAATTCAAATTATGGACTATTTAATAATTTTTTTGGGGCCGATTTTCTTATATTTTTCCTTAAATTCTAGAACACACTGCCGGTCGACTTCCTTAATGAATCACCCTGTACAATGTACCAAGTTTGAAATTTCTAGGTGGTGTTTTTTTTGGGATATACTTAATAAGCTCCCTTATGGTCAAGTTTTAAATAAAGGTAAATTAGGTTAGATGGAAACAAAATAACATTCTAGTAATTGCTTTGTAAATTTTTTCTAAGTTTTGGTTGACAATAATCAAGCCTATATCTCTTTCCTTATGCATCTAGTTACGCCAGGAACGCAGTTTCAATCATAAATAAAAAAATACTTATGGATGGGAAACTGACCCGTAGCGCCCTCTATTTGTACGGGTGGCGCCAACTTGAGAGTCCCGTCAGTACCTCTAATACAAATCAAATGGTTGTGAACTTCGCTAACAGCCGAAAAAGAAGATTCCTGTAATTTTACAGTTTTTGGCGGCATATTCAAAATTACTGTAATTTCACTTTTATTGCAAAATGACATTTATGGTCCATTTTTTGATATTTAATTTCAAGTTATTTAACATTAGATTGATATTACAATAATAACAATGAAATAGTCAGGTAAAATTAAATGAATGTCAAAAAATGGACCATATAATGCATGAAGTGGGATAAATAAAGCAATAATCATCAAGTTTATATATTTTATTGACAAAAAAAAGTATACAATAAATGAAACGTTTTTTTACCTATTTCAATGACAAACATTAAGAAAAATAAATGTGCACCTCACATTACAGTCTTTCACCATATATATTCTCGACACTGTCTCTTAAAATAAAAGTACCACTATAAACAATAAAAACCAACTAAGAACACAGACACACAAATAAGAAAAATAGATTTTAAAAACAAAAACTGGACAAACTCACGATACACATCGTAAAACGTTGGTCTGCAGTTGTTAGGTTAGGATGTCAGCGCTGAAATTTGTGGAAAAATCTGCAACTAACGGAGTTACAGTTTTCATTCTGGTTCTCATTAAATTAGAAATTTTAGTACTGACGGGACTCTTTATGTGGCAACACCCTCGCGCCTTCAGAGATCCCCTACCCTGGTTAGAACCTGGATAATTTTTTCCATAGCACGCTTTCGTAGCAACACCCCACTTACATGAAATCCAGTTGACACATCACTTCTTTTATACATCATCCCCTCGCCCCCAAGAAAAATCTTGTCCCTCATCTCGGCTCCCTCATTTTGGGGAAAAGTATATTTAACCTTCCGATCAATTCATATGAAACTCGGAGTATGATGGAAGACCGCAAGTTATTAAAATTTGAATATTACGCAGATAATAAAGTTTGCCAAATGCCAAGGAACTAAATTAACTTTTCGCCGGTTCCATAATCCTTTTTCATAGTTTCTGGGAACGGATGCGATGTGGGTAAACTGTAAGGCGTTGGGTACATGAGTCATGACTCATAACACATACAAGATGCATTATACCTCGAACGTTGTTAGATTTTTATAGTCTTTCTGGGAATTTACATTCTGATTCCGTGCGTAAACCTATAAAACTACGTTTTGAAAAGAAATATTTGAGCAATTTTTCCAGTTACATAAATCCAATTTGGAAAATATGAGTTCATAATAAGACACAGATCTAGAGGTGCGGAAGAAGTATGATCCTACTATTCTAGCGTTATTCCCATAGGATTTGTAAAGTTTGCTTCCCTGGTTTTTGATTTTGACATTATAACCTCGAAATTAATATTGATATTCTCTTTCATTTTGGATTATTTGTTTTGTTAAAATAACAATATAAATTGCACAAAAGCAAAAAGTTGAAAAGAAGTTGACCAAAGCGAGGAACATTTGCTTCTTCGTTGGATATTTTGGCATCGGTCTTAGCCGTAGCATGGCCGAAGCAGCAATTGGCCAGCCATTAGGACAAATACTGCCAAAATAACTCCAGACCTTATGACGTCACTTGCCCCAAGGTCAAACGCGTGTTCAAATTACCCTAATTTTTGTTTAACTTTTAATTCAGCTTTGTGTGATGTATATTCGAAGCAAAGGTGGACAAAGTGAAAAATTATCAGTAAGCTTCCAAATAAAATATTTGTTTTGGGATTTAAGCATCTACTAAAAAGGCCCATTGATATTTCAAAAATGTAGTAATTTTACCAATTATAATAAATAGTTTTGTACATAGTTATGCATTTTGAACTAACTTTTTTGATCTCACCATCACATGTTTTCCATATAGAATTTCATTATGGTACTTATTATCATAAGCTGAGTTCGTTATTTGCATCGCACAGGAGACGGATTTTTGGTCACGTAATGACAGATTAATCTGAGCAAATTACTATTAACGAACGGCTCGACCAAACGAACTTCTAACCTCCTTTTTGCCTGTGTCTATCATTTAGAGACTACGATTTTTTTGTTCGATTTTTTCATTTTAGATTTTATTTTTCATTATTCACGACTACGTCTAGCCCTGAGGCAATTTTGATAGCTATTCATGGTTCACAAACAGTACGAGATTTATCTAATGACAGAAGTTACTACAACATAACCTCATAACATGACAGATAAACAGATTTAATCTTTCTCGTCGGTCAAAATATTCCGAGCAAACAGATTTACATCCGACTGATCTGAGCGGAATTACCGAACAGTTCAGATTTACCTCCCCTACCTCTAGATGTAACGAACGATTCAGACTAAAAAGATTAATCGGACGCAAATAACGAACGCAGCTATAATGAGCTTCCTTATGTCAAAATTGAGTGACATAACGTTGTCATTATGACAAGCCATCATGCTGCTCTTGAAGCACTGAGCTCGAACGGGATAAAATCCAAGATGGTATATAACTGTCGACAATCCCTTGAAATGCTAGGCAAGGAAAACAGAGTCATTTTGACCTGGGTGCCGGCACATCGAGAGGTGGAGGGCAATGAGGAGGCCGACACTCTGACAAAAAAGGGATCAGAGACTTTATTTATCGGACCTGAACCATTTTTGGGCATTGCGGGAAGCACTGCTAGATCAGCCATAGCGACCTGGGCGGAGAGGAAAACCTACACGTACTGGGCAGACATACCGGGGCTCTCTCATTCATATACTACCTTCGAGTACAAAAAATAAGCAGATCCTGGAATGGAGCAGAACAAACCTACGCATTCTGTCGGGATTGCTTACAGGACATTCTTGACTAAATCACGACCAAAAGAAGATAAGACGGGTTCAGATCTCGGTCTGTCGGTTCTGTAATTTGGAATACAAAACTGCGGAGCACATACTATACTCATGCCCAGCTTTGGGCAGGGTAAGGTATGATATATTTGGTTTTAGTACCTTAGAGCCGAACGACTTCAAAAAAGTATCACCAATTACAACCATGGACTTGTGGGGTGAATTGTAATCCCTAGGGGTGAACCACAATGAAGAGAAGGCCCCACTCACATAGAACCTAACCTAACCTAGACATTGACTTTTATTGAACTCGCCTTGTTTATTAACTACGACTCGTATAATAAAACTCTGTATTATGTACTCGTTACATAATAACCATTATTTCTTGTACGAAATGTTGGTAACCCTTTTTGTGTGCGTAGAATATTTTATTCAATTTTCATTTAAATACCAACTTGACAAACATAACGTCCAGATGCACTAGTACTGGTATATCTACCGCAAATAAATTAACAAATATCACATAAAATATTCTCTAAATCAACAAACTTCGATTGTGTAGCGAATGATGTAATCGACGTGCACTGTTTGCGCAAGGAGTGTGGCTTTACACGCCGAGAAAGAAACAAAGAACTATATAAACAGTGAAGGGATCGGTTGATGCATGTCATAACCGGGTATTTTTGTCGGTATAAAGGATACGGACACAAGAAAAATAGTTATTTATACTATTTATTTTCGTGAAATTTTGCAATTGCATACTGGTACGAAACTACCCCAATACCATAACACTTAGGCCCGGTCTTTTCAAGTACGAATAAAATGGCGAATAACTAACTGGAAAATAAATTTATTGGGAAGTCTTTCAAACTGACTTTAACCATTGATTTATTATTTGGTGAATTAACATAACAAAAATAATTATTTTAACGTTGGCTGCAATGAAATTACAATAACTAACTTCATAATATGTGTAAAGAAAGACAGTTTCATGCACAATGTGTATATAAAAGAAAATGATAAACAATTGTTATGTTGTTATGTTGCAAAATAGATTTTAGGTTAGCTGTCACCTGCTTGACAGGACTGAAATTAGGATTTTATGTAAATATTTAAATGATTGCTGAAATTGTGTATCACCAATGAAAGTAATTTTACAGAATAAACTAAAATAGTAACAACAATAATAAACGGAAGCCTGCAGTAAACTTCACTGAATTGGAAGTGAGGATGTTGATTGAAGTTGTTTTAAAGTGGGTACATACACATACTGTGGAAAACAAGAATTCTTTATCATCCCACCTTTCAAAGTAGTCAATACGTTCTCTAACGCATATGGGTGACGTTCTGGGTTTACAAAAACTACAATTTCTTGTATCTCTTGATCTTCGAGTACCTCGAAGTCATTAAAAATATCCATTCCAAAATAAATGTGACAGTTTTTATTTAAACTAGGTTAGAATCGCCCACACTTTATAAAAAGAATAACTCAATTCGTAGTTAATCGGCATCAGTCGGTTGTTATTCACAACCCGAACAATTTTATTTCGAACTTACACCTCCTAATAACTTAACTGTAGAATAATGCCATATATTCTGCGAATATAAATTATCCAATATTGGAAAGACGAATCTAGTGCTTATTTGATGAATATATATATATATTATTTATAACTTTATTCAGACTTGGAAAGACCGGACCTTAATAAGATATACTCTTTGTTGAATAGTTAACATATTTGTCAATGAAAATTTGAAAATTATTTATAAAAGTTGACAGTTACTTGGTACATCGTAAACGTCACTCACTAGATTAATACATTCATACGGATTTCATAAAATTGGCTAGAAAATGAGACGGGTTTTGAAAAACTTGAATTTTATTTCATTTTATGGGGTTTCAGAATAAGCAAAACTTTTTATCAAGAATTAACATTTTTCACTGAAACTAATATTTAAACATTTTTCACCTATACCCCATCCGTGGACACGCTGTATAAATGATGTAACATTTACTAGTCGAGAACGATTTTGCGCCCGAGCGATAGCGAGGGCTGTCAATAAAGTTAAACCAGCCTGTGGGAAAATACTCCAATTTCTTCCATTCCAAGTTAAATGCTCAATTTCTGAACTTTGAGAACTTTAAGGAGTAGACTGGAAGAACTTACTTAGAAGAACGTCGGCCAATTTATTAGCGAATACTGGAGTTGATAAGCGACAGCTGCAACTATTGCGAAATGTTATGTAGCTGAGAGCAGAGAAGTATCCTGCAGTACTTAAAGAATAGCAGAAAACTTGGTTAGATATGGAGATATTATGTAATCAAAACATTTTATATAACGAGAAACATTTATCCAACTTTGACTTTGTTATTTTCGTTAATTATTGAGTTAATTCTACTACTTTTTTAAATCTGTTAATGGAATGTAGTTATTCCTACGGCTAGCAACGGATAACGTTCATAAATCCAACTAAATGGTTAATTGTTAGTTCAATTAAATAGGAAACCGAAGCATACTATTTAAAAATTAATACAAAACTCTGTTTTTATTTTAATGATCGCTGTTTGTGAATATATTTATATTTCTAATGCAAATGAATCATTTTATTAAACGAATTTTGAATACGAAACTTTTCAAATTATTGTATGCTCTGTAATAGCAACGGTTACACGCCACTGACAGTTTGGCAATCATCAAAAGCTCAGCTGTTAGTGGAAGCCATAAACCAGGGCCAAGGGCGATTCAGACTCGAGAGCTGAAATGAGAGGGAAAGCGCCATTAGAGAAAGAAGGAGCAATGTCCGCTGTTGCTAGGTGAACTGCAATTATTACGACGTCAAGTCGGTCGAACGGGAGGAGGATTATTATAATATTGCGAGAGATGTTTTTTCATTTTTAATGTTATTAATTATTGTATGGTTTGTAAAATTTCAAGGAAAACTCTATTGCGAGAGATGTTTTCATTTTAAATGTTATTAATTATTGTATGGTTTGTGAAATTTCAAGGAAAACTCAGTATGCAAATTGAAAAATTTATAAATATATAGTCATTTGGTAGTTTTACTTGAAAAGCTCTACGAAAATAGGTGATTATACGGTTTCAAAGTGCTTTTTTCGAGTATTTTTTTTCTCGTATCGCTCGCGTCACCATATTAAAATTTTTTTTTTTTCGACAATATCTCCTCCCCGAGATAGCCTGTAGCAACAACGAAGTCACTCTAGGCTGGATCAAGGGGCACAGTAAATCGAAAGGTAACCACATTGCCGACTCACTAGCCAGGAAAGCAGCCTCCCAAAAACTCTTGGGACCTGGCACTTTCATTATGGTCTGTCGGCCTCGGCTATGATTGACCTAATAAAGGAACCCTCCCTTGATAAGTTTAAGGGTAGATGGGACGATGCAAAAGGTTGCAGGCTTGCCAAGGAACTGCTGCAGTATCCGGACAGCAAAGTAGCCAAAAAATACGTGACTATGAACAGACAGAACCTTCGGACAGTCACGGGTATTCTGATCGGTCACTGCAACCTACGAAAACACATCTACAGACTGAGTCTGTCTGACACTTCACTCTGTAGAGGATGTGAAAAGGAAGATGAGACTGTCAAACACATTCTTTGTGAATGTCCGACACTCTCTCAATTTAGGTTTTCCGTATTCGGCGAGTACAAGCTAACACAAGCCAGCATAAGGGAGCTTACTTCCGGCGACGTTATCGCCTACTTCAAACAAGTAGGCTGGATGACGAGCCAGAAGGAAGTCTGAACCTCAGAAGGATGCACAAGTGCTGTGGGGGTCACCCACCCTTCAAATCCTTACAGATACAGAGATCTCCTCCCCGACTCATTTCACGACGAAAATAGTTCAATAATAAATAAGACTATAGGAAATGTACCACAACATGCGTTTTTGTCAATAAACTTGTTTCCATTCAAGCTTAATGGGCCGTACAGACGAGGGAGTACTCCTAACGCTACTCGTAGGAAACGTAGATTTTGAATATGACAACGCGAGCGGCAAATATACAAGATGGCAAAGTAGAAAACACCAATTTCCAAAACTACCGGAAAACTTTACCAAAAACCTATTTTTCATCCAAATGACTGTACTAAAATAGGTTTTCTCTGTGGAGATTTTCATTCTTGCTAACCTTGATTTCCCATATTCGGTCCCTATCGTCCAATAGAAAACATTTAAATGAAATTAGTATTCATTAAAACACGTTTAGCATCACTGACGTTTGTTGTGTAATATTCTAAATTCCAGTGTTTTTATATGTCGAATACTTCTAAATTATATTCATTTTCGAACAAAAAAAAACCTGGGATACAAACAATTAAGAAGAGTGAATTTGAAGCAGCCTTTTCAGATGCTCTAATAATTATTATGGAAGTGAACGAAAAGGATTTACAAAAAAATAAGGAATTTATTTAAAGGTTAAGATTCTGCCGATTACGATTTAATACGATTAAAACCTTACTAAAAATATCTAATTATGCAAAATTGTATAATCAAAAAAATTATAATTGAAAACTGTTCTTCTAACAACACAGGAAATTCATTGGCATTGGCAAATACTTCAACCTAGAATTGTAACTCCTATGTTGTCAGCAGTGACTTCTGTTTTAACTGCTATCTGAAGTTTGGCCGCAGGAACTATAAAATTCAGCGGGAATTTTAAATATCAAGTTGATAGAGAATTTCATCTTTTTATAAAATAAATCGACTCTTTACCTGAAGAATACAAATTTCAGCTGCTTATAAAATATATAAATTATAACTGATAATATTTCGCCAAATCTTGCATCAGAGCTGAACATAAGAAAATATTTGGCAAACTCTTGTTGATGCAAGATTTGGTGAAATACTATCAGTTATAATTTATATGTTTTCATAAAAGCTGCACTTTGTATTCTTTTGGTAAAAAGTCAATTTATTTCTAAAAAACTTGAGCAGCAGAGTAAGAGTTAAAGCAACATAATGCAACATTTTTGTAGAAGATAAAGTTTGCAATATATTTATAATTTGTGTGTCTAGGAAAAGTATATGGTGAACGACGAATACTTTAAATAAAAAGACTTTGGGGAATTGAATATTTATTTGGTGATAATAACAACATTTTTAACACACATACCTATACATAACACACACTACCTAACTAGATTATTTCCCAATATTCTGCTATTTTCATTCCTAAAATATAAGTATTTTGTGTTATTTTTTCATCCATGTGGTCTGGCATCTAGTTCTAAACAATTCAACAAGGAGGGTCACGTATGAAGTACCTATACTCATTTCTATAGTGTCTTCTCCATTGAAAGCGTTTTTTTAGAACAAAATTTGATATAGCTGCTTTCAGTATTGGATCAACAAATGTTGAATCCTTGTTAGTATTCATGAATTTTGGAAATTTCGTATCATCTCCTCTTGAAATAGTATTAGGTTACTTTTTTACACCATAAAAGGAGAATCCTAATTATTAATTAACCTATAGACTTGCACCTAATATTAAATTTAGGTAATTACCTGGAATGAATAAAGTGAGAACAGCTTTTCTTTTCAGCCTCTTTTTCCTGGTACTTTACAGTCATCACTAAGGTGTCTAACACAAACACAGGAATTTTGGTATATTTGTTTTGCAGGCATGCAGTGTAACTTCACATTATTAATATTTCTCAGCCAGGAGTCAAATACTTCAGGTTCACGATTTGGAAACCGATGTTAAGCACTCGTTTTGTCTCAGCAAAACGGAACACAACAAAGTTTTTTACGTGGTTTGTTTATTTTTTCTTCCATTTTGACATCTTGACATTACGATTGTTGATGATCAGTGCCCTCTGCAGTTTGGCCGCATCGTAACTTCAAACATTCTCTCCAATCCCAGTTACAATGAGACCCGAACCATTTTGTGGTATCCCGTCATGCTCCACCCCTCGTCCTCGAGGTGTTTAGAGTGCGCACCTATTCGTTCTTCAGCCTGATGCCGTTGATTGAGGAGGAATCAACGCTGATGCTTTGCCTGCCTAAGCCTATCTTTGTCTCCTCTCCACTTTTACATCACTTTATGGCCTCAAGTAGATTACATTTTTTATATAAGCTAAATATTCTGAACATTGAAGCAGAAGGAAGTACTTCCGTAACTTTTGGGCTACGGACGGTTAACTTAACCAAATTTTTCCTTTTGCCCTCATGATGGGGTACATCATCCGACTAATTTTATTAAAGTTGTAAAATTGTTTTTGTAAATCGGTATCAAAATCTAACTCGTTCACACATGAATGCACTTCACTCGTTTATACATGAATGCACTTCACTCAACATCATCCGATATTAATACTAAGTAAATATTTGCAGCCTATATAAATTTGTGAAATTTAATACGAGCTAAAATTCACAATATAAAATTCAATTATCTCGGTGTAATAAATATGTTCTATTGATTATAATCTGGAAATATTGGAGCTGGTATTTTTTGAATAAAAAGAATGTCGAATCGGTATTATCCGCCTGACTAGAATTATAAAGGCCCACTTTGTTTTTTGTCTGTATTGTTCGCATCGAGTTTTAGAAAAAGAAATTTTCATAGGTACGCACACACTGGTAATAATTCAACCCTCAGCCATGTCAATATTACCCAGAGTACTTCAAAAGGTTAATTCTAACGAACAATTTCAAAAAATGTCACCCTTACTACACATTAGAAGTAACTGGACAGTTTAGACTTACACTGAAAAATATATTTTATCCTTGAAAAAGAGTTAAGCCTCAAGAGATGAAAATCATTCTAAAATCTAAATACTCGTTCATTAGTTGTTGGGAACTGAAAATGTTGTGTCCTGTCCGATCTACTAGATTTGAAAATGTTTGGATCTATTCTTTTCTTCATTTTCAGCTCAATTTTTTTCAATTACGAACCTTCAAATTTTGATTACTAGTTGTTGTCGTGCCTTCACAAAAAACACACATTAGGTACCTATTCATTCAAATTAACAGCCACCATTAGTTCGTAAGAAATCGCAACAAGGCAGTAGATATAGTTATTTTCCTAACTAGTGCAGAAAGTGATACTTTCCCGCACGCGACTGCAGTTGACCCGAACGACGCGGAGCGGAGTTTGGGCAAGCGGTCAAGAGCGGGAAAGACACATTACGCATGAGTTAGGAACATTATTTTTTCTACGACCGTATATACAAAAAAGTATACCAACCCATTTTTCAAAAGTTACTTTATTACAACATACATATACAAAATTTTCACCAAAAACAATTACTATTATTATTATAAATATTAATATTAGGAACACAATTTGTTGCATTCTGCAAATTACTTAAAATTGCCGGGCCAGTGTTATTTGGTGTTAACTGGTAAGAAGATGACGTCGATGAGGATGGCATCGGTTGCAGGTCACATAAAGATGACGATGAAGGTGACGGCAACGGTTTTAAGTCATTTGTAGATGAAAGAATTTTATTTGATATATTTTTCTTACATCAAACCCGGGTGGTTTGATAGTTGTTTTATGACACTACTTTAAATAATGTACAGGCTAATATCAAAATATCTTCATTATTTTATATTTTCAAAAAATTTAAAAGCAACAAAAAGCTTGGAAAGATGTAGATTTTATTTGATGGACTATTTATTGATGGAATATTTATTTACCTAGTGTAACAATAGTTATAACTTCCGTAGTAAAAAACTATCCAATAAGGTCAAAATTTCCAAAGCTTCACTTTCCCGCACTAGTGCGGGAAAGTGACACTTTCAAAAATAAAATGCGTGCGGGAAAGTGGGTTAAAACGCACGGTCGTAGGAAAAATATTTTTTATTGATTAGTAATAATTGGTTTGTTCTTAAAACTAATAATATAAAGTAAAGAATGCATGACTGTATTCAAAAAAATTAAGCTATAGGTAACCCTGAAGAAACATTCACGAGTCAGTTTTGTGCAGCTTCAAGATTACTTTTATGCGAATTTTAATAATAGTTTTTCGCAATAGTAACTTTTTCTGAGTGTAAATAACATGAAATTGTCGATAGATTGCAAACTGCGATAAACCGAATTGCATACGATTGATGAACTAAAAGGGTTCCAATTTCGAAGGGTTGGATGGACGGACGACGCAGGGGTCTACATTTTTTTCTTTCATTCGTTTCGTTTCAGCACAGTAGGTGGTCATCTACCATTCGATACATACGACTTTGCTTATACCAGTGTATAAATAATATCGTTCGCTAATTCCTATCGACCACAATCTTTACTTTTTATATTTCACAATGTATCTAGACCAAAGCAGGGTTTACATTTGGCAAGTTTGAGGCCGAAAGTAGTTGCCGCCAGTAAACTTGATATGGGATTTGTGTTTACACCATGGTAATACACTTTCAAGTTTATAGTCCAAGTAAGATGGCGACAAGTGCTGTTGTGCGTGCTAGTGTTGGAGTTGTTGTACGTATAATTGCAGAAACTCTAATTAAAATGTTGAAGACTAAAAAGACCAAGAAAAAGCGAATATGGGTACGTGACTGGATCAGCCGCAGAAATAATCTGGGTGCTTCTGCCCTACTGCTTACCGAACTAGTATCTGAAGACCCTGGATCCTACATAAATTTTATGAGACTGTCGCCTACAAAGTTTGAGGAATTACTGACTTTAGTAACACCAAAAATCAGAAAATCAGAAACAGTTATGTCTCCAATATCTCCAAAAACTAAATTGGTGGTAACACTACGATCCTTAGCCAGTGGTGATAGTTTCACTTCTCTGCAGTTTTTTTACAGAATACCAAAATGTACTATGCTTAATGGATCATTACATTTGCCAAACGATTCAGTTATCATTGGTGATGAAGCTTTTCCATTGAGGACGAACCTTCTGAAACCTTATTCGGGAACTTCATTAACCGTAAAGCAAAGAATATTCAACTACCGTTTATCTCGTGCAAGAAGAATAGTTGAAAATGCTTTCGGGATTTTAAGTTCAAGATTTCGAATCTTTCGAGGAACAATAAATTTAAAATCAACTTCAGTGGATTTAGTGATCAAAACTTGTTGCGCTCTACACAACTGGCTTAGAATAACGTCGGGTCGTGTGTATATACCACAAGGTGCAGTAGACAGGGAAGATACTGCTGCAGGAATTGTTGTAGATGGTTCGTGGCGCACAGAGGTGAACGGACCTTTACAACCAATACAACATTTGGGTATAAACAATTATTCACAAGCTGCAAATCAGCTTCGTGATCAGTACGCTGAGTAGTATTTCTCTGGAGAAGGCAATGTACCGTGACAAAATAGAATGATTGGTTTATAGAAGAATGTTTACAATTTTTATGAAATAAATGTTTTTAAAGTTACCATGTTGTTTGATGACACTCTAGTGATTGTTACATTATTAAGAAAAGCGTCGGCTGCAACAAACCAAATGAGTTTTGGTTTGTACACATCATCTGCACCAGCTCCACTATGTTTGGACCTGCTAATTTTATTTAGTTCTTGGCGATACACTGTTTTGATTGTTTCAAGTTTAGTTTTCATAGTAGCCAGATCTGTATTTTCAAAGCCATCAATTTCTCGTAAGTCATTTAATAATTATTGTTCGAACGCGCTATCCCTCTTTAGTTTATTCATGTGGTCCTTCCTTCTAATATCCCATAGGACTTCATATTTTTCGTAAATATTCAAAAATGTTATCATTTGGTCACTATTCCACTTCATTTCTAACAAAGCAGTCACCTTTCGTACACCAGCTACCAGTTTACATGTAGACACTAACAAGTTGCGACAGGAAAGTTGGTCAGCAAACTAGCCGACTCTTCAAGCAAGTGGCAAGTAAGAATTCTCCTAGGTTATACTGGGCAAGTTTACTGGCGGCAACTACTTTCCGCCAGCAAACTTGCCAAATGTAAACCCTGCTTAAGAAGAAAGAAATTGTGACCAGGCCACCCGATAATCGGTCAAATAACAATAGGTAATAAAATGCAACTGAAGCATACGCAGTGAACCAAACAGTCTATAGTCGCAGAGCAGGGTTATTTATGATTTTTTGCTTAAGTAATTGTGCACTAAGATTTATATACACAGATATTTTCGGATTGACCTTAAATATTCTCGTCTCCAGCAAACAATATCCGGCCTATCAATAAGAAAATATTTTCTGTTCTGTTTTCCCCACCAAAAGTTCATTCCATGAGGAATTCCCCATACTCAAGTTCTTGATAGTTGTGGCAGGTGTTCTTCATTCTGGGCGGCTTGCACAATCTTGTCAAATGTTGGTATTTCTTTTGCGAAATACATACCATGCACTATTCTACGAACACTGTTTTTTAACATCGTCAATTTCTAATGGTTTCTTCCCCTTCTATAAATCGTTGATTCTCCTACTCCTATCATATTGGCATAGTTCGTAATTGTGTTGCGAAAAGAACTTGTGGGGTTTTGGTGCACAAGAGCATCATGAAAGTTTTCATGTTTTTTCCCGCAATTTTGCTAACTCGTTAAATAGGAATTGGAGAAAAACTTTTCTCTATTCTCTCTATATTATATTGATTAAATTTTTGTAGTACCTACTAAAGATTTTCAAAAAAATTCAAAGTTGAACCAAGGCTATAAAAAACATGATATTACGATTACTTGATCAGTAGAAATAACAATGGTGATGAAAAAGCAGCATTAAGTAGATTTCACAAGTTCAAAGTCCTAAACAAAATGGAATAATCCATTCATAATGATCTGACAGAATTTTGTATTTAATCTTGCAAGGGATTCTAGGGCTTTTGGCTGTTCTCTTATTTTCTTTATTATTTTTCTATAATGTTATTCAGAGTTGTGAATACCGCTTAATTGAACAGGTAGACGCTTGACCAGTTATTTTTATCAACTATTCTTCACCATCTCCACTTTTCTCCAAAGCATCCATAAGTAGAAGCTTTTAAAGAATGGTTCGTAATTTTCTTTGTTTCTAAATTCAACCCCGATGTTTTTGCTGCTTCTGGGTCCACATAGAAATGATTAGGAGTGTACCAGTTTCTGTATGCCGCAAAATTATTTATAGAATTTGAGGTTAAATAATTATTTTCCTAACAAGTGCGGAAAGTGATACTTTCCCGCACTCGACTGCAGTTGACCCGAACGGCGCGGAGCGGAGTTCGGGCAAGCGTTCAAGGGTGGGAAGACTCTTTACGCACGAGTTTTTCGAAAATTATTTCATTTCAACATACATACATACATATACAAAACTTTAACTAAAAACTATACTAATTATTATAAATATTATTATTGAAAACACAATTTGTTTCATTCTGTAAATTACTTAAAATTGCCGGTCCAGTGGAGTTATTTGGTGTCAACTGGTAAGTAAATGACGTCGGTGAGGAAGGCATCGGTTGCATGTCGCATAAAAAATGACGGTGACGGCAACGGTTTAACGTCATTTGTAGATGAAAGAATTTTATTTGATAAATTTCGCAAATATTTATTCACCTGTTGTAACAATAGTTATAACTTACGAAGTAAAAAAATATCTAATAAGGTCAAAATTTGCATAATTTTACTTTCCCGTACTAGTGCGGGAAAGCGACACTTTCAAAACTAAAATGCGTGCGGAAAAATGGGTTAAAACGCACGGTCGGAAAGTAATACTTTCCCGCACGCGACTGCAGTTGACCCGAACGACGCGGAGCGGTCAAGGGCGGGAAAGACACTTTACGCATGAGTTAGGAACATTATTTTTTCTACGAACGTATATACAAAAAAGTATACCAACCCATTTTTCAAAAATTATTTTATTTCAATATACATATACAAAACTTTAACCAAAAACTATTTATCATTATAAATATTGATAGGTATTGAAAACACAATTTGTTGCATTCTGTGAATTACTCAAAATTGCCGGTCCAGTGGAGTTATTTGGTGTTAACTGGTAAGTAGATGACGTCGAGGAGGATGGCATCGGTTGCAGGTCACATAAAGATGACGGCAACGGTTTTAAGTCATTTGTAGATGAAAGAATTTTATTTGATATATTTTTCTACATCAAGCCCGGGTGGTTTGATAGTTGTTTTGTGACACTACTTCAAAGAATGTACATGGTTATATCAAAATATCTTCATTATTTTATATTTTAAAAACATTAAAAATGCAACAAAAAGCTAGAAAAGATTTGTAGATTTTATTTGATAGACTATTTCGTGAATATTTATTTACCTGTTGTAAAAATATTTATAACTTCCGCAGTAAAAAAACTATCTAATAGGGTCAAAATTTGCATAATTTTACTTTCAAAACTAAAATGCGTGCGGGAAAGTGGGTTAAAACGCACGGTCGTAGAAAAAAAACGTTTCATCTTTTACCAGAAGCATGACCGGGCTCCCACCAATATTACATTACAATATCGATAATCTCAAACATGAGTTGATTCGAATCAGGAGTTTATTTCTTTAAATTGTATATCTCTGTTTGGTCTGGTTTGACCCTAGATAGTAAACTTCTGTGAAACAAACACGAAAAGGAGATAATAAACAAATCAAAAATAGCTCTAATAGTGTGCAGGAATCTGGCAGGGAGAAACTAGGGCTGTAACCGAAAAATCCTCAGCAAGATGACCAATTATCACTTATTGAGTCATTGCGTGGAGTGGTGGAACTAGCCTAATGACGACGAGAGAAAACCTCTCCTTCAAAACTCAAAGACTATCCTGTATAATAATATGCATTACAGGAAAACATGGCCAACAACAGCCATGGAAGTGATGCTCAACCTCACACCACTACATATTGTGGTGAAAAGTGTTACAGAAAGATCAAGTAGAGAGGGAACCTCCTCACTTCGTAGAAATCACCTGGGGCATGCTACAAGATGGTATGACAACTTTTCAAGAGAAGTTCGTTACGGAATTAAGCAACAAGAATGGGGTCCAAATATTATTACCAAACTTGGAAAGAATGCAATCCAGAATTGTGTAGAAATGCCTAGGCAAACTCAATGAACTAGGCTTACTGTGGATTCCAGGACACACTAGAATAGAAGGAAATAAAATAGTAGATGACCTAGCAAAAAGGGGAACTGAAACACCCTTTTGGAGTCCAGAACTATTTTGCGGAATCAGCTCCAATGCAATATTGGAAGAAATAAGTAATGCCGCAAAAAGAGAAAATCTGACCATTGGAAAGATCTCGTAAGATGATTCTCCTGAGTGACTACAACGTGTTGAGATCAAATGAATGCATAAGTCAAAGTAAAATTGCACTAAGTGTTTCAACAGAGATCCTAACAGGACATTGTCGCCTAAATGGGAACCTGAAAAAGCTCAAAATAGAGGAGGAAACAAAATGTAGAGTATGTGGCATGGAAGAAGAAACATAAATCAATATACTTGCGGTTGCACAGCAATCTCGGGGCACATTTAGGTAAAAGCCTGCAGATATCCTAACCTTCCTCTGGGAAATGAGGAGCTACTAGTCACTGACACTTTCTTCAGGAGCTAGGTAGAAGTAAGGGAACACAATTAATAGATCTTTTAGATCTCCGTGAATGTCACTCCAATATACATACATACATTCTATTTGGTTCGATTTGTATTTTACAGTATATATTTTGGTTTAGTATACTTGTAAATTTTCCTATATTATGAAAAAACGTATATAATAAAGGAAAATATTTTTTTTTACCGCCATAGCAATATATTCCAGTAAATCGACTAAACTGGCAGTTAAATCAGATCGTTCGTCTCTTTTATGGAATATTTGTGCGCTGGTTTTGAATTCATTATCGTTTCTTACTTTTTCGATCGTACACCTTTTTGATTTATTTTGAAGAAATTGTGATGGCGCCGAGGAAGTAGTAATAACCTTGGAAATCGAATAACAGAATCATAAATCCCGTGATTATGCTCGAAGCGAGTGACCTCACAAGTTCAAAAATAAAACGCAATTAATTATTTGTTGCATTTTATAATTCAAAGTAGACATTACAAGTGATTGTGTCATTTTTATGTTAAAAGAGAAACTAGGTACAGTTACCTACATTTTTAATTTTTAAGTTCTTATTCAATTTGCTCGTTTATTGAAGTTCCTGTGATTTAATTTAAAGTTCGAATACCTACTTTCTCTGTTCTAACATTTTACAAACTTGTACATTTCTAATGAAAAGAAAATATTTAACTGATGTAAAGCAAAATATAATACTTAAACTATAGGTCGATTGAAAAGTTAGTCTAAAGCAGCACACGCACTGAATGGACTCGGCTAAATAATAGTATATTATACAGTAAGGTGGTGAAGACTATTATTATTGAGCGAGCATCAAAATTATTTCGCGAGGGGCTTTGCCACGAGCGGAATAAGGTGCGAGGCTTATAAGTCTTTTCAACAACATGGTGTATATACAATTTTTTCCACTACTAGCCAAATTTAAGACAAAAATGAAAATAATTAACAAAAGCACCACGAGAAGCGTTTACCCCGTCGTCTGACTGACAAGTACACTTTCAATTTTCGATATATTATGAACGTACTCGTTATGTCATCAGTCGTTTTTGATCAGTAGTTTTTGGTTGAGTGCTAATTTTGAACGAATGGCATTTTTATTCAAATAACTTTATCTTTATAGGTAATTTCAAGCAGCAAATAATAATATGTTAAAGACAATCTCCTTGGTATAGAAAATTATGTTGCACAAGTTTTTGTTGAACTCAAAATATTTGAATTTGTCCATTATCGACCTAGGTTAATAATAAAAAAAATATTAACCACTAATAGATAAATTCAACTTCTCAGTAGGCTAGAAGAAGCAATAATTGTCAACTTCACAGCTAGTAGTGGAAAAAACTATTCGATTCCTACACAAACAGATTGGAGCATGCGCATTGCTTCGGATTGTATTCCTTTTGTAGTAGTTTGTAAAAAATAATCTCCAAATTTCAAACGATCCCGATATTCACAAATTTTTTCTTAGGTCTTCGTAGTATTCTATTTCAATGGGTATAAAATATAAATGTGAGCTCTTCGGAATCTGCCTCATATTCGACGATAATTTAGATATAATATCATCGTTGCAAAAACGGAAATTCAGGAAAGGGATAATATAATTGGTTTTGGGTTCTCGCGAAATGGATGGCGATACGGTCCTATATCTTTTAGACATGATAGAGGGAAAACAATATAGTAGCATTCATTCGACATATTCACCAATAAAGTCTTTCATTCATTATCAGAGTTCTTGAAACTTATAAAACAAGTATGAAAGTCAATAATGTCAATGAATTAAAGAATGATATTTGGTATTTGCAAATATGCAATGGGATTGGGAGCATATAGTATTAAAAAAGTCCAATAATAAAATAGGAAAAATCACAAAAAGTGCTTTAATACAACTAAGTGTAACTAGTATTTCAGCCGAATGTAGTCAAATTTGGTTAGGCTCCGTTTCACGTAAGAAGAATCCAATTGAAGTAGCAGTCGTGTGCGCGAACTTGTGGTCAAAACCAACGGCATATTGTACGAGGCTTGTTCAACTGAAACCCATCTTTGGTCAGGTTAGCCTTGGAAACAATTGTAATCATTCAACTGACGTTTTCCAACACTAGTAGTGTATGCAAACGTTACACTGATCTGTTTATTTCGTTTATATTTGACAGCGATGTTAAGTATTGTAACTTTGAAATGGCGTTTGTTGTTAACAATCCGTCCAAATGTGATAAGCGTGCGGTCATTCAATTTTTGTGTGCCTCCGTTGCAAATTTATACGCGAATGCAAGCAGTGTATGGAAACGCATGTTTTGCATATCCAACTGTGAAGGAATGGTGTCGAAAATTTAAGAATGGAGAAGAGAGGACGAATGATAAGCCACGACCAGGTGCATTGATTACTGCATCAACAGACAGGAATGTGGCATGTGTGGAAGGCCTGATTAGAGAAAATCGTCGAATATCAATCAGAGCAGTTTCAGAAAATTTTGGTGTGAGTATAGGATCTGTCCATAGTATCGTACACAAACTAGGTTACAGCAAAGTTTGTGCGCAAAGGGTTCCTCGTCTTTTGTCTGAGGACCAAAAAAGCTTGCGAATGGGCTTGTCTTTGCAACACCTCACGGAATACAGTCAAAATGGTAATGACTTTCTCTCATCAATAGTTGCTGGCGATGAATCTTGGTGTCATTATTTTGAACCATCCAGTAAGCTGTCATCGATGCAATGGAAACACGCAAATTCTCCGCCACCAAAGAAGTTTAAAGTTCAACCTTCTGCAGGCAAGGTGATGTTGACATTTTTTTTCGACCATGAAGGACCCTTGCTGATAGAGTTTACAGAACCTAGAGTGCATATCAACGCAAACCTGTATAATGAAACTTTGAACAAGCTCCATCAAGCAATAAGAAGAAAACGTCCAGGGAAGCTTTCACGTGGTGTTATTCTGCTTCACGATAATGCTCGGCCTCATGTTGCCAACGTAGTGAAAGAAAATCTGCAACGAAAGAAATGGAGGATATTAGAGCATCCACCCTATAGTCCCGATTTATCGCCTTGCGATTTTCACATCTTTGGGCCAATAAAAAAGGCGTTAAAAGGTAACCGTTTTCAGTCGGACGCAGAAGTACAAAACGCTGTGAAAGAATTCTTCCTGCAGCAGCCACAAGAATTCTATAAGCAGGGTATACATCGGTTGGTGAAACAGTGGGATATGTGCCTCAATTGTAGTGGTAGTTATTTGTAACTGTACTTGTCAATAAATTTTTTCTGGACCAAAGATGGGTTTCAATTGAACAAGCTACATAAAATTAACATTCAGTAGCGTAACGTTTTCACATTATGTGGATTAATACAAATTAGAATATTAAAAATGTGTTTATCATATGTATACTTGAATGAATGAATTTATATTTAATATTCCGTGATAATTTTGTAGTTCTGTGTCAATTGATTTTTCAATGACACGTCAGTCATTGTCTGTCATTTTGTGAATATAATTATTCAAATAATATAATTATGATTTTTTTCCTCCGAGCGTATAATAGTTATTTTTGTATCTAGTGCGCGAAATGCTACTTTGGTGATCGAGAACTGAGATCACCAAAGTATTTCGCGCATGAGATGCAAACAAAATTTTTTCTACAAACGTCAAAAATATTGTTCTAAAATAAGTAACATGCTTAGCTTAATATGAAAAATAGTAGTATTGAACTAGCTTAAACTGTTTTTCCAAATCAAGTAATTACTGTAACTATGGAAATAAAATGGCATTTGTTGACAATTATTTCAAAGTGACAGTTCTTGATAATTATTTTTGGGTGACTTTTTATTCGCGTCAATATCGTGCGTGATATTTATGATTGTAAAATAATGGAAATTTCGAGCGACGATGAAGTAAGCAGTACCCCACCTAACTTGACAGATGCGGCCAATTCTGTAATTTCAAATATTTTACCGGAGAAATCGAGGCGCCAGTATAAAAATGCATATCAGCAATTTAAAGAGTGGTGTGAAGCAAATAAAGCCAGAAAAATATCCGAACATGTGCTGTTGGCGTATTTTGCAAGTCTAAGAAGCTGAAGTCTTCCACGTTATGGGTAATATATTCTATGTTGAAAGCAACACTCAATGTTAAAGAAAACGTGGATTTTAAGAAATTCACCAAGTTGGTTCCATATTTGAAAAAATTGTCAGCTGGAAGCCATCCTAAGGTATTGACTAGACAGCAAGTTGAACAATTCATAAGAGAGGCAGATGATGAAACCTATTTGTTGATTAAGGTAGATTTTTGATGATTGTTTTATGTGTTTTTTAAATTACTGATTCCTTTTAGGTTGTTTTAATACTGTGTATTTCGGATATACAACGAATTTTTACAGTTTCAAATTTAGATTATACTGACATTTACCGAAAATATGCTGCTCTTCGTGCAAGTTATGCTACCAGTCGCCGATTGTTTTTGAAGTATCAAAATAAGAGATGTTTTAACCAAGTTGTTGAAATAAATAGTAATGGAAAGATGCCTAGCTTAATAGCAAAACACCTAAAATTACCAAATCCTGATGCCTAGACGGGCCATTGTTTTTCGGAGAAGGGAGAACATCAGCCACACTCCTTGCTAATACGGGAGCCGATATATGTGTTTTGAAGCGAAATTGAGGATGGAAATCTTCGACTGTGGCCAAAGGATACGTGGAAGATTCTATCAACAATAAAATTCAAATACCAAATAAAATTTTAGACTGTGAAATTTCAGGATCAAGTGCTGTCACCTCTACAGCAGTTGCTTGCAAATCAAAAATGGATAGTCTTCCAACTCCCAAAACTACGATATCACGAGCTGAATCTGAGTTATCTGGTTTAGGAATAAATATTGGTTCGTGCACTGGCTGCACCATTAATGTTAACATTATAAATGATTGTAAATTTTCTCACAATTTGAAAGCCTTAATTATATACATTAATAAATAAATGATTTCTTGGATTGAGGAACATAAAGGTTAAAATATAAAAATCCCATGCACGCGCACGGTGTAATGGTAACGAAGGAAAATGAAAAAAATGGTCACTTCGCATATTGTTGTCAATGCACGAACCTTGTCATTTTTTGACGTTTGTAGAAACAAAGTATAGTAGGCACCTAGTGTCAAAAACATCTTTAGTCACTCGTTTCATAAGGCACTTGTTCTGCTTCGCTCCACTCGTGCCTCAGAAAACTAAAGATTAAAGTAACGTTTTTGAAACTTGGTACTTAATATACTATAATTTCACATTTAACCAAGAATACTTCAAATCTTTAGTTAACTGTATAGGAAAAACAATAAAGTAGTGTAAAATTGCTAATTAAAATTGTTGATTCCCGTATTGTCATTATAAAATTCACGATTATGTGATTGCACTTACCTTCTTTGATAAAGTGAACCGTAGAAGAGTTTAATCATATACAGTTATAGACTAACTTGAAAAAAGGTTTAATAATTTCCTGATTTCTAATAGTTGCATTTCATAAAAATTAAACATGTTTGTACTGCTATAGCATAAACGATTTAAATTCCTTTAATAAAACTGGTCGTATCACCGAGTAAATGGTAACGACGTTTTACAAAATATTGATGAAGAAATCTCCAAAGGTTTTAGTTAGGTACTGGCTTTTTAGATTAACATTCGAAGAAAAATTTCAATATATACTTCACTGTGTTTTGATAGGAGTCCTAACAAGACATTGCGCCCTGAAGCACCCCAAAAAGTTCAAATTAGTGGAGCAGAAAGGAATGCAGATTATGTGGATCGCACACTTTAGAAATGGATAGTTCTAAAGAATTCCAGACAACAACACCTGGGAAACTATTGGATATCACAAAATTCCAAGAAATAAATAAATCCTGTGGTGCTGAAAGGAAGGGATACTCCTAAGACTAGGGATCCCAGTGGAGAATTTCTCTAAGAAGGTCATATTGTTGAGCCTGATAAGGTCTATTGGTCTCTTCACCTAAACGGTACAACCAAGAGGACAAAAAGGTAGAACGTTTCGCGGGACACACGGTAGGAACTTTAGTGCCTTTTAAGCAAAAATTATGTAATACATCTGACGTTATAGATAAACAATTTGCATATTCCTCGGTGGTCGAGTAGTAAGCAAACCAGACTCTCACGCGGTAGCCCGGGTTCGATTCCCCGTGAAGGAGTTTTTTTTTAATCGTTAATTTTATTTTTAAATAATTATTCTGCTTGATATTAATAACGACAACAGGTAGACGTTTGATATATTTAGCAGAATATTCATTATTATAGATAATGGTACGGTACCCTTCATGAGGGAGTCCGACTGGCAACATCTACTTATAACAGCATCGTATATTTAAAAACGGGAAACCGTAGCATTATACAAATTGGACATTCAAGAACTGTACGTTTACCACAAAAAAATTAGTGGAAACATAAAATTGAATTGTTAAATTTTTAATTTGAAGTTATATTACAGTTTATAGAAATTTTTATTTTCTAGATTTTTTCTTAGGTGGGTCGTAGAAAAAATATGCTGTTCGACTCGTGTGGATTGTCCATATCGCACTTGAACGATTGAGCACTCCGCCTATGGCGTCGTGCTCAAACTTCGTCCCCGTGCGATATGGCCATCATATCCACACTAGTTGCACAAACTATTATTTCTATCAAAATATGCCCTTTTACATTTAAAAACAACCTGCCAAATGTCAAATCAATTTATCCATCCATTTTAAAGGTATCGAATTGAAACATTCAAGTTTTCAAAATTTCAACACCCTGTATTTCGAAAAGTAAATGTGCTAGACCCCTTAATCCTCATATCATTTTGTCCAATTTTACGAGAGGAATCTACATGCAAACGTTGTAATTACCCTTAACGTTCGAGATGCTTATACCATTTTTTGCGCGATCGTATTGAAATAAATTCCGAATAAAATAATTTAAATTTCTTCGAAATGAACGAAATGTCAAAAGTGACATTTATACTTCTCGATCAGTTTAAAATATATTTAAAAATTTATCCGAACAAATTCAAGTAGATCACCAGCACTGCGAATACCAACTTTGCATAGAATTTTAATATAGCATCGGTGGTTCAGTGGTAGAATGCTCGCCTTCCACGCGGGCGGCCCGGGTTCGATTCCCGGTCGAAGTATATGAATCGCTGCTTCGTAAACGAGAGAGACTCTGGAGAGAGCACACGCAAATAACGTAACGTAACCTAACAGTCAGACCGCGACCTCCGGTCGCTCAAACATAACCTGACGTAAAGAGCTAAAGTTCCAAAAAGCCTAAAGAGTGAGGTGCCGGGAAATAGTTTAAAAATCGGAATAAGAGAAATTACGGTAATTCTATTATATAAAAAAGTCACTTGATAAAGCGATTATTGTCAATTAATTGAAGGAAAAGCAATTAATGAAAACATTCGATCAATTATAATTAATTTACACGAGTCTGGAAAATTAAATTACAAATGTTGCTGATTTATCCAGATGCGCACTTTACGAAGTGTTGAATGTTGGAAGACGTATTTGCAGGTTTACAGGTCATTCAGAAGTAAGAGAATTATAATTTGGTGACTTTAAAATCTGTACTACCGAAAAATCAACCAAATGTCCAAATGTCAAGTGAATTTTATTCAGATCAAACATCTAAACCATTAAGAATCAGAATAACACAAAGATACGTAAGTTCTGTTCGTAGAGCAGTCACAAATGGTTGGAAACTGTGAGCTGAGATTAACTGAGATCTCAGTCGAGAAGAACGCACCTATTATAGTGTGTATCGGTCAGGTCTAGTGCTGAGGATGGCGTTTGAACAAAAACATGGGTTTGGACTTGAGTAAGAGAAACAGTATGTTTTTCTGTTAACTATGCAAACTCGAGAAGTCGAGGAAAAATGATAGACCTCTTATTAAATCAAATAACTGAATGAGCAAGCAGTTGGGCGTTGACCAAGCATTACAGTGAAGCAGTGTCGAACGCGGTAGTATAGTCATAAGTAGCACTGTGAATGTTTTTGTGTTGATACAATGACACTGACACGGTTTCCCGTGTCAACACAATTGTGTCATATGGCACAGTATTGTTTCACATAAAACATCAGCACGGCACAGCTTCATACATTAAAAGCATATATGAAAGTTGTGCGGTGCCACAAGTTCGCTCTGCCTCCTCCTATTATCAAGTAATAAAAGCTAGAAGTATGAATGTGTGAAATTTTAGATTTTTAAAGTATTGTTACTAGTTAGACCAATGATCACATATGGAGCTATTGCCTGGTGGCCAAAAGC
>CAJUYI010001572.1:34617-79770 GCA_910591695.1 Galerucella pusilla
TAGTTATTAAAAAAATACATGAAAATGATGAAAATATTTTTTCAATTTCATTGGTAAAAAGTGATCTTACAGACTTCATAAAACATTAAATATCTTTAAAACTACAAATTATTTGATATGTGAAGGTTATGCGATTTTCACGTGGAAACCATTGAGGAATACACAAAAAAAATAGCTTCAAATGCCAGGGGCGTAAAAATGGGAGGGGAAAGATAATATATTCTTCCAAATGTACACCACTGGATCAAGAATTGAAACATGTTTTCCTTCAAAATATGCCCTTTTGCATTTAAAAACCACATGCCAAATGTCCAATCAATTTATTCATCCATTTTAAAGTTCTCAAATTAAAACATTTAAATTTTTATAACTGCAGCACCCATTATATCGAAAAGTAAATAGTATAGAAGTATATAGAAGTATATAGAAGTATATAGAAGTATATAGAAGTATAGAAGTACTACTTCGCTACCCCATATAGGGCCATGATACGGGATAGAGAGTCTTGGGAAAAAGAGAGGAATACACAGCCTAATGGGACCGTCTGGTACACAGATGGCTCATGCTCCGGTGATAGAGCAGGGGCTGGAATTTACTCCAGGAACCCAAGAACACAGGTTTGTGAGGGTGAGGGTGTATCTGCATATCAGGCCGAGATATATGCTATCTTGGAATGTGCGCAGATAAACCTAGATAGAGGTTATGTGAATCGACGCATAACCATATACTCCGACAGTCAGGCAGCAATTGAAGCCCTGAGTGGGTATACCAGCAACTCAGGACTTGCTAACGAATGTCGAGAACTACTTGCTAATCTTGCAAGGCGGAACGTGGTGCGGCTAGAATGGATTCCAGCCCACTCTGGTTTTGAAGGCAACGAGATGGCGGATGCACTGGCTGCGGAAGGGGCGGCAGCTCCTTTCTGCGGCCCGGGCCTAACAAAACAAAGAATACGCAAGGAGACGAAGAAGTGGCTGAGGAATCAGCACCTCGCTCATTGGAATGCTCTGCAGGGTCCTAGACAATCCAAACTTCTACTGAAGGGATGGACTGATGGACACGCCAGGGCAGCCACTGAACTACCAAGGAGTAGGCTAAGGAAGATAGCAGGACTCCTAACAGGGCACTGCTGTATGAGGAAGCACCTCTACAATCTAGGAGTAGAGGAAAGTTCCCTATGTAGGGGTTGCGGCATGACTGATGAAACGTCAGTTCATGTTCTCTTAGAGTGTCCACACCTGGCTGTATTACGCAGGCGAATCTTCGGAGTCACTGTCATGGCTCCTGGAGACACAAGCAGGCATCCACTGAAAAAGGTTGTGGCCTTTATTGAAGGGCTCGGCTTCATGGATGACTAGGTAGCAGGATTGGCACAATGGGCCCGCCAGTGGCCTCAGTGTCGGAACCTTGGCTTGAGTTGTCCAGGACAAGGCTCGCCTGCACATTTAGTAGTAGTAGTAGTAGTATAGACCCTTTCATCCTTATATTACTTTGTCCAATTTTACGAGAGGTATCTACATGCAAACGTTGTAAGTGTCATTTGAAAACACCCTGTATTATAGTTATCATGTTATAAAAATTGTCACGGGCGCCGAGAACGACTGAAAAACAATAAAGTTTTTTCACATTTTTCTTGACACTTCCTTGGAAAAGGGAAATACTTTTAAATAAATTAGTAGGTATTTGAAAGGAATCCCTCAAGTTCCTGATACTTTTTTGGTGTAATCTAAATTATGCCCAAGAATAATATATAAAGATTGTTAATTTAAATTATTTCAAATATAACTTAACAATGTTTCTTACTTCGTGTGGTTTGCAATTAATTCTTTAATGCTTCACCAGAAACATACGCCATTTTTGTTACCGTTATTATTTAAAGGCACACTTCAACATCCCTTCAAAAATAATAGTTTTAACAGGCTATTTTAAAGGTATCCTTTAAAATTTCAAGAGGAATGTGGTTAGTGAATACCGTTTAAATTTTTAACGGCCTCTAAATTTCGAAGGAAGAGTTACAGAATAGGCCCCATACTCAGAATAGAATAGTTATACCGGATAAAAATTAAAATATTCACTGACAACCAGGCTCTGTTTGAATCTACCAGTAATCTAGCAGCTAGGTCTAGACTGATAAAAAAACTATAAAGAATTCCTTAACAGGCAGAGACAACAATGTATCTCTAATATGGGTTCCGAGAAATTAGGGGATTGCAGGTAATGTGAAGTTAGCTAAGGAAGAGACTTCATAGGTCCGGAACCGTTTTGTGGAATCACAAAATATTGCATAAGAGGTGAAACTGTCTAGTTGGGGAACACCTACTCAAATAGAGGTCGACACAAGGTCACCTCAACCAGGCTTTTGAAACTGGGTAAGAGAAATTGAAAACAGTTACCAACCTGGTGACTGGACACTGCACCCTGAGGAAACATCTGCACAAAATGGGCAAAGGAAATGTGAGCTCTATGATGAAACACCCACTCACATACTCTGCTTATGCGATAACTTACAAGGACTCAGTCAGAAGCACTTTGGAGAGAAAATAATAGCATTACTACTACTGAAAATACCTCCAGTCAAACTAATGATCTATATATAGGATGCGAATCTTCTGAAATTGAAGTAGATAACATGGGAAATTATACAAAGGTTCAGTTTAAGCGACTGGGCTGTTGAGCACAATCCAATCGAATGAATGAATATATCTTGCTGGCCAACATGTAATAATTTGCGGTGGAAAAATTACGGACTACTTTTGAATAAATAATAATTTGTGAATAATTGTATGAATTTTGAAAACAATAAATCTCGAATTATTTTGAACTATTGGTAATTTTGTCTACTTTCAACTTATAGAGAGTCGACTATTATTATTATTATTATTAATATATAGTGTGAAATATCTTAATCATGCGGTACTGAATAGCTCGCCCACCCCTACGAATTTCCAAAAAAACAATCAGTATTTTCCCCAAGAACAAATTTAAAATCTTCATGGTCAGATGTAAACAGTTTTACTAGGAACTGACCTAGGTATAATAATAATTTATTAGCCGTGCTACAAGTAGCAATAATTTTCTGCTTCGCCTAGTGTGTTTCATTATTTTTATTGCTATCTTGTATTACCTACTGGAGCAAACCAGGTCAATGTTGATTGTTTACTATTTTGTTTTTACGATCCTATTATGTCCTTTTGTTTCTATAATGGTTTATGTCTATTTCAAGGTGTAATGGCGCATTTTTTAAACGACTACGCCATGACTTTACATAAATTTGTTGTTTGTGTATCAACATATTTTCTTATTTTATAATTCAACGAAAATACAAGTTGGTAAAAAATTCTGTATAATCAATTGAACAATAAAACATATGTATTTATTCAGTATAATTTTAAGCCGGAAAAAGAGAAAGAAAGGAAAGTATAGATCTATTAGGGCTTAGACAAACAAGGATACTTCTGGGTAACTACAACCTATTGAGATCAAATCAATGACTAAGCCAGACTCCTGGACCGGATGGTATAATCTCAGCGCATCTGCAGCATTATTTTGCAAACACCTTAAGAAAATGGCAACTGGATACATCGCAACTGCTTGTGAAGTACCCCGAATAGTTTTAATTCCCCAACTTTCATGTTTAAGATAATGGAGAAACTTATTGATATCCATGTTAGGGAAAACGTTCTTATTGAAAGACTTATCAATCAGGAAAGTTCTCTGAATCAGCCTTACACCAAGTGGTGTCTTATATTGAGGTTGTACAAGGAAATTGAGAAATAGCAGTCGATATATAAGGAACTGTTGCAAGGCGAGGAGCAGACGACACCACAGGCACGGAACACTATAACAATCGGAAGGCTCTCTCTCCGTCGGCTCTTTTTATCTATGTCAGACAGAAATTTTAATGACACTTCAAATGTCTGATCCTAAAATTAGAGCTGTAAACAGCTTCCACAGACAGCTTCCTAGCACTTCCTAACGACATGAACACAAACAACAATCTAGAGTGATCTAGGCAACGTCAAAATGTGGATGAAAAACTTTACTTTTCAACAAGACTGCGATGAAAACTGTATTTGGAGATTCCATGGAGGGCTTGGTAATAACATGGTATTTACAGTGAGGAGTATGATCACCGCTGTAGGATCTCATCATGAATAAACTCCTGGGTAAACTAAACAGTAAGGAGCTTTTCTTTCAGCGGTATGCAGGTGATCCAACAATACAAACGTTATATCGGAGCTAATGCAACAAGCTCTGGAAGCTGTGGAGAAAGGCATGCCTTAGGGAGAACCCTGCTAAACTGTCTTTATTGCCTTCACTAGAGAAATGAAGCATTAGAGAATAATACTGCCAAGCTTCTTCACTGAGCAGCGTTATCTATTCAGGAGGCCAAGTAAATCGGTATAATTCCGAATGTTGAATCCACACTTACTCAATAAAATAAATGAAGGGAAAATGGCTCTAGTGGCGGCAGAACGGGGACTAACACCAAATATCCTGTAGTGGCTGTACACAATTGTAGTGAAGTGAAACCCATTATTAGCTATGGTGCCTGGTGGCCAAAGGAAAGCTGAATACGAGTTAAGGAAAATTTGAGACTTGCCAGTCTGTGCATAAATCAGTAGCAGCCCGTCAGCCACAATCAATTTTCCGCTTCTTCTGCACCTTAAGACGGAAAAGAGATTGGCTGGAATGAATGCTTTAGGAACCAAGATCCACAGTCATTACAGAATAACAGATATTATCACAATCTCCAGTTAAACTGGAATGGGCTGGAAACATGCGGTGGGAAACTGACGGATCCAAAACTAATAGGGGAAATGAAGCGGGGGTCCCCGGTGCTAAATCATGAGTAACCTAACCTAACCATCTCTCTTACCCATCACCTAAACTGTGTATTATTTTTTTGGGGTGTTATGGTTACTCTCGCCATAATATTACATCAAATATCATACGTTAAGTCCATTTTCCACGGTGCGAGTTGACGCTACAACTCGAAAAAGTTGCATGAAACTTGGCGCTTTTTTCGTAGGGCACGTCGGTCGCCTCGAGCGAGAAGTCGCTGTGACTTGGTGGATTCTGGTGGATTTTGTCGCACCATTTCAAAATTTCTATTAGCTGCTTCGCTCTGACATTGCTGCCACAGTCAATCAAGTTGGCCACACGTTACGTTTCCCCCATGCCTGGATGAGTCGCAGCAATAAACTATCGATATGCTGATTGTACTTTTTCGCAGCGATTTATCTCAGCAACAAGTCTCTGTGATTTGACGCAACGTGGAAAATGAACTTTAACGATTGAAAGGGTGACGAAAACAATTTTTTGTAAGTTTTGAGCTGCTACTTCTGTATATTTAGCGTATTATTCTAACCCAATAATAAGAATATTATTTATAAAATTCAACCTCTATTCGAAATTATGGGTATGCCACTGATAAATAATGAAGCGCAATTCCTTTGTTAGAGTTGAAAACTGTCGATAACGAAAAAAAAACACCACATGTGAACTAATTTGTGAATAATATACAGAGAAAAAAAATTACAACTCAGACTGATTAGATCAATTTGAACTAATGGATGGTAACTGGTAATTTTTCTAATTAAAAGCGGGAAATAGAGAGTTGCTATCCCAATTAAATGCGGGAACAAACCGATATTTAAACTAAAATTTATGTATTACATTCACATATTCGAAGCCAATAAATTTAAATTGAAATTTCTAATGAACACATGTCATATTGATTGCAAAGTTAATATCAATCGTTTATTTAATTAGTAACATAAAAGTTATTCAAACTAAATGAAATACCTCAATTCAATTGAAACCACCTCGAAATATACTATCACGGTTGATATATTGATATTGCAATATCTGTTATATCAATACGTTACAAGAAATAAAAAACATATTATAATTAACATGCTTACATAAACTTCGACTCTCAATAAAATCATCAGTATAAAAAGTATAGCGGGAACGATATTAATACATTGGAGTCCAGTTACGAAAGAAACATTTTTTTTGTAGCAGAAGACAATAAATATAATGGTTCAACATCGAGGGGGTCTTAGAGCGGCCGTACACGAACCACATATTTGCAGTCGAGACAACCACAAAAATGTGGTCACGTCAACTGCACCTTGCGGTTGAACCAGCGACATTTTTGTGGTCGACTTGCGATCATATGAACCGCACGTATAGTTGAAGCGACTGCAACCACATCACAGGGTGTTGATATATATCCTATATTTTGTGGTATCACCTGCCAGAGTCCATATGGATTCCGAAAAAGAAGCATCACTAGTTCTTATGTTGAGAAGGAGAAGAAGAAGACGTAGAAAGGCACGATCGCTTTGGATACATCCACTTTTGGTTGCGCGAAGACGGGAAGGAAACTTTTATATTTTAATTGGCAAACTCCGGCAGGATGACAAAAAATTTTATAATTACTTTAGAATGTCAATCTGTTCATTTGGTGAATTACTCAGAATTTTAAAACCAAAAATTGAACGTTGTGACACCAATATGAGAAAAAGTATTCCAGCTGAAGAGATACTTGCAATTAATTTAAAGTTCTCAATTCTGTTGCTGTAGGATTCGCATTTGTAATCCCATATACATGGATATTTTTGGATTTTACTGATAAATGTATCCGTATCAAGAATATTCTCCATTGCAAACACATTGCACTTCCCAAGTAACATGTTGGTAACCGTTTAATTACCAAAATGTTATGTTAGTGGTTTATAACGGTCTCGCGGAAAGCTTTTTTGGTTTATTAGATAACTCTGGAATACGAATTTGCTTATATTACTAGTTAGTTCTATTACATTGTGATAAAAGCGATCTTAGAACATAATTAGAAGACCTCTATATAACAGTTTTTTAACTGGTTTATACACCTTTCTATGATGACCATTAAGCAATATAGAAGCATATTTTCTACACTTTTAAGTACATACTTTATAGTTTACTTTATAGATACTTTGTAAACGTTTATATGATCGATTCATATAATAGTTTGATGATTTAAGAAAAATAGCGTTGATAAACTCCACGGGATCAGATGTCGTTTTCTGACAGTTATTTAGTGAGGGACATGTGATAATTTTATAAAAGATTATAGCTCGATAGCGGTGCTATATAACAAGTTTAACCTAAGCTTGAAAAATTCTGTAAGTGCTTTTCAATTAGTACATTGCTATCATGAGTGAGATTTCAAAAAATGGAAAAATATTAAGAAAAGTGGTAACTTTAAACGCAAGGTAAAAGGTAAAATTGCTAAGATGATGGCAAAAATTCAAATGATGTCCAAGTTTAAGTTAAACTATCAGATCAAAACGAAATTAAGATCGTGGGCAGTAAGTACGGCATAAGTAGAAGCACACTGCTCTAAAAGAACTCTTAAATATTGTTAATAACCGATTGTCAAGTGCAGCGTTATACCAAAGGATTCAAGAACTTTTTCATGAACACCACTTAACATAAGTGTAAAAACAATTGATTCGGGGGCATATTGGCATAAAGGGATTGAAAATCCAATAGAAACTGTTTTAGAATATGTCAAAGATATACCACCTACAATTTCAAAAGTTTTAGTTTTAACCACTATAATGGAACGATTATATCCCCTTTTAGCGAAATAAGAGAGTCTAATTGGTCAGGACTAACTCCAGTTCCCACTACTCTCGACGGAGAAGAAACCAAGTGGCGGCTGATGCCGGTTAAAAAAAACAGTGTTGTCAAACGTTAAGTTAATTCCCCAGATAGATACATATAATAACTTTGAAAATGATAAATAAAATGTCACCAGAGGAAGAGATAAAATATAAACCACAGAAAATTTTACATACAGTTATTAACGAATAGTATTTTGCTATAATAGACATTGCATTAATACAAAATGTATAACTATGTCATACTTGACAATAACCGGCAAGTAAATCGGCAACACCGATTATTTGAAAAGAGGCGTTAACTTAAAATGGAAACATTTATCAAACTATCCATATTAAGGAGTTAATAGAGTAATATAAGCTCTTAAATTCCTTCCATAAAACTATTGAACTAGCGGTTTGCATTTTCTCATACCCATTACCGCCATTTTGCAATCTAATTGCGAGTGATATGCTACAATTCAATTTTGGTTGAAAATGAATAATTCTGAACAATTTTATAACAATTATGTACTAAAATAAATTGCTCTAATCACAGAAATTAGTTTTATCTGGAAGACTGTAATTATCGCTTTAAAAAAAACATTTTCAAATAAATTATTGCTTCAGAAATTTTTTTATTTTTGATAAAATAACGGGCGCGTTGTGTTTTTTCGAGATACCTTAATATATTTTCACAGTAAAATTTGCTTCGCATGCCAGTTTTCAGGTACTCCTGTATCCCTTTTCACCATAACGCCGAAGTTAATATAATGTAGTAGTGTGTGATAGACGCCATACCTACTTAAATTGGCTAAGCAGATTGACAGTTGCATTAGTCTTAAATACATAATTGATGTTTCTATTATTTAGCAATATTAAAGTTATATAAGTATTATGGTTTCTTCTGAAAATCTTGTTTCAGATGATGTAGGTGTTAACGTCATATAAATGGTATATTAACTTCTAAATTACCTTTATGTAGTCCTTAAACAGTAACTTTATATATGTGTCCATATTTACTGCGGTTTGGAGGTTAGCATATAAAAACGTCGTATATAGGGTATTTCAAACTTTTATAAGAATATCATAGAACAGTTATAATGCAGTTGCTCGTAATACCCTTATGAAATGGTTGCCTAACGTGGGCCCATTTAGAGTTATAACAGCTGAATAAGCTCTGTATATATGCTTATTTCACATTTTAAGGCACCATTTACCTTCCAGACATGATTTTATAAAGGTGTTTATAACTTTTATATATCAATTTTTGTTACTTAGGTTGTTTAGGTACAAATGACTTCGAACGCGACGGCGCAACGCGGTTCATACGACCACAAGAATGTGGTTCGTGTACAGCGGATGCAGCAGTGACCACTCGGCGGAGATCGACTGCAAGTAGACTGCAGATGCCCGTTTTGACTGCAGTGAACGCCCGCGTACAGTGTTTCTTATGGGTATGTGGATGGGTCGGGTCGACCGCAAAATGTGGCTCGTGTACGGAGGCTTGCTGAACTCAGACGGACCACAGCGACGCGTCACGACAGCTTCATAAATGTGGTTGTGGCTGAACTCAGACTGACCACAGCGACGCGACTAGTGTGTGTTTTTGTTGTCGTCATCTGTCGTTGAAGACGACTTCAGTTAACGACAATGGTAGTGCTCATCAGTTTCAGTATGGAGAAACGAGGAGTGGCCAGTTGTCGCATTGCGAAGGCGGGGTGTCGGCCATGTGTTTTGCATTGAACCACCAACAACGACAATTTTATTGGTGATACAGTCCACAGGTAACGACCGTCGCTGAGATCAACTACAAGAAGTCGTTCGTCTGAGTACCTACTGTATTAATTCTATTGCATTTTTAGTATAACGACGACCTCCACCCCTAACAACCACATATATGAAGTTGTCATGACGCGTCGCTGTGGTTCAGCCTTAGAATCCTAGTGGTATTCTTGTAGACTAATTTTGAGGTGATATAATAAATTTCATCGAGTAATGCACGTTCAAAATTTCATAGTGAATGAATTTGAAATTTCGGAAAAGGGTCGCCTTTGTTACTTCGATTTTCAACACCAGCCGTTCCTTTCGCCAATTTATTTTCAAGCGGAGCCTCATTACGGCCCCCAGACTCATAAACATAAAGTCTCGGCCACCTGTATGGTTTTGTCATAAATATCGGTCATCTGTCCCAAAAGGGTTAACCACTTAAGTTACATTAACAATTTATGTGATTGAACGTGCCAAGTAAAATGTTTCAACCCAATTTTCATGCATAATTTCGTTGTTTTATAATATTCCAAGCAAATTTATACAACTAGACAGAAACCCTAATCATGTCACTAGCACGCTAATGCTAAAAACCGCATGCAAATCGACGCTCTACTGAAAGCAGAATTTCATGGAAACGAATAGAACTTCTGACATCTCTTGATCCCTTAGGTAGTAAGTTAGTAGCCCTTTAAGGGTTGAGCAATTCGATTTGAAATCTCAAATTGTCTACTTCAAGTGACGTTTATGGAAATAACTCCAAATTTTGTAAAATTTTAAATTCATTTTTCCCATTATTTTGAAACATGTCACAATTTAAATGATAAAAGTGCTGAAATTTCAAAAATATAATTTAAAAAACAAAGAAACGAAGATTAAGTTTCACTACTCTTTGTTATATTCTGCTTGATTCAGTAATCTGTCATAACTTCAGTCCATTGATATATTCTGTAAGATTTGTGCCTTTTCAATTACCTATACTAGCTTTTGCTCATCCTTATTGTATGCAGAGACACTTAACAGGCAAAAAGTGAGGTTGAGTGTAACTTGAGTGAAATATGAGTACAGATTCCAGCTCCCTTGTACGTGTATTGAAACAAATGGGTGCTAGTCACAGATTATCTGGGTTAGCATTGTTTTCCCCATTTCCCGATTCCACTGACAGCTTTGACATAAACTGCAGCGCCCACTATCGGAAAAATTTTCGCGAATAGTAATTTGGAATATGCCACCAAAAACTGTAAAATTACAGGAATCTTCTTTTTTGGCTGTTAGTGAATTTCATAACTGATTTCTATTAGAGGTACTGACGGGACTCTCAAGGTGGCGCTACCGGTACAAATAGAGGGCGCAACGGGTCAGTTTCCCATCTATAAGTATTTTTTTTTATCTATGCTTCAAGCCACGGACATTGAATATTTGACGTTTGACTGGTTTGACGTTTATTTAAAGGTTAAATTGTGCCGATTACGATTTAAACTTACTAAAAATATCTAAATATGCAAAATTATATTATCAACAACATTATAATTGAAAAATGTTCTTCTAACAACACAGGAAATTAATTGGCATTGGTACATGACAAGTGGTCTTGAGGATCCTAAAAAATCGTGTTCGTTTTGCTTAAAAGTTATGACGACTGAGGCGTCACGCACAAGTGCTTGAAGCCCAAATAAACGAAAGCAAAAATTGTTACTTTGAAATGTCAAAGTCACAAAGCTGACATATTTAAATAAAAACTCATCACTCATCTGGTGAAAGGCTTTTTAGAATAGCTGAAAACTGATGAGGCGCAAATACGCCGAAACCGGTCTACATGTTATGTTGTCCCTTTTAATTGCAAACCAGAATGGTTGATGTTAAATATCTTGTAGATATGCCAACCCCGTTTGACTTTGAAGTGTAATCCAATATCCGTCGGTGCCTATAGCCCGGGAAGTAGTTGCCACTTCTTAGTTAAACGGTAGCTATAAAGCGTTAGAATAATCATTATTCTGCGATAAAAAATTGCATAAGTCTGTCTTATTCATCTTACGGATTTTATTGGGAAGTTATGTTTAAACGCAATAAAAGAAAACAAAAACTGTGAGTATGTCTTTGTTGAATCGTATAATCCGCATGATAAGACTTCATTTGACGATAATAGGATTTTCAACTAGTTCCAAGGGCTCATCCATATCTCAAATGTGGTTTTACGAAATTCAAACAAAAGGGTTCAATAAAACTCAAAGTCCAAACTACAATATTTAATATTGTCCTTTGGTGGACAATATTAAATATTGTGGTTTGGACTTTGAGTTTCATTGAACCCATTGATGGTTTTCAACTAGTTTTTCACTTTATTATGAATGTCAACTTCAACGTTTTTTCAATAAAATCGGATTGTGTTTTCAAACGAGTCAAAATAAAACGTAATTTAAATCAAAAGCATGATATCAATTTCGATGTAAATCACCCCAAAAATAACTTTCTCTCCCTTTTTAACCCCGTTAGGCGATAAGTTTCAATAAAATTCGAAACACGTCTTTAATCAAATCTGTTAAATAATGTTTATGCAAAATTTGAAGTAGATTGAACCCAGGTTTCACGTTGTCCCATACAAACTTTGCCCCCGTTTTCAACCCCTTAGGTGTAGAATTTCGGAAAATCCTTCCTTTTCGGATCCCTATGACATATAGCGGTTTGGGATAGAACATTTTATATGTATAGATAATTAAGTTCAATCAAATACTTACATTAGGTACGGAGTAGCTATTATAGTCTTTAGAGTTGATACTGTCACCCTGCTTATTCCGAAATGCACGATAATTTTCTCTGAGCTGCTTCCCATACTGCAACAAAAAAAACGCAATTAAGTCAATGTTTATCATAATAATCATAAAAATGTTAAAAATTCATTATCAAATATTACCCAAAGATCAAAGCTGTAAATCAATATTATTGTAAAGAGGTTCAAGAAAAACGAAGAATGCCAAATTATTTTGATGCATTAGATGATTGGGAGTAGAGGAATAAGGAAAACGTCAGACGTATCATTCACCTTGAGAATGCTGGCAAAAACAGATAATTGATGCGACCTGGTTTGTACATTTTACATGAAACATGCATTTCTTCTCGGGAGTTTCAACAGATACATGATTGCTTTCAGATTTTTTTGACTCTTGTGATGAACTAGTTAAAATAAGAAGTACAACCTTGTGACAGATGACAGATGATTTGGACAGACAGTTTAATGCATCTAGTATAATGGTTAAAAGAGTTAAGATCTCCAGTTTTATATAAAGCAAACTTGGGAGTTGGCGGAACGTTCATTCTGTTAAAGTGATTCAAAGTTGGAAAATAGCTATTCATATTATTTGGAAGTGACATTTTATTCTGTTAGTGGAAAAGTTTGCGAAGCGAGTGGATAACACGATAACATACATACATTTTATGCACTCCTATTTGGATAATAAAAAAATATTTTAAGAAAATCACATTTTGACGTCTATTGTCAGTTAATTATTTTTTGACGTTTAAACCATTTCCTTGGAACTGACCATGTTAGATGACGCTGAATCACTTATTTATCAACAATAAATACTATATTATACATTATACCGAGCCCAACAAAATTGGAGAAGAAGAAGAAGCATATTATACACCATGGTGGTGAAGACTATTAATATTGGCCGAGCACCAAGATTATTTCGCGAGTGGATTTGCCCCGAGCGGAATAAGATGCGAGGTTTAGGTATAAATGTCTTCAACACCATGGTGTATATACCATTTTTTCCACTATTAGGCAAATTTAATACAAAAATTGAAAATAATGCATAAAGGCACGACGAGAAGCGTTTACTCCGTCGTCTGACTGACATACACTGTCAGTTTTCGATGTATTATGAACGTACTCGTTATGCCATCAGTCATTTTAAGTTGAGCGCGAATTTTAATCTAATGGCATTTTTATTCAAATAATTTTATCTCGATAGGTGATTACAAGCACCAAATATGTTAAAGACAATTTCCTGGGTATACAAAATTACGTTGCACAAGTTTTTTTTGAGCTACTACCCCTGAATTCTCAAAATATTTGAATTTGTCGATTATTGACCAATGTTAATAATAGTTATTTATGTACCAAGGCAGTAAAGTGATTCTTTATCGGACGAGTATAAAATTATGAGACGAGCGAAGCGAGGCGAATAACAGGCGAGTCCGATAAAGACACTTTACTGACGTGGTGCATACATAATTTTATCACCAACTGCTCAGATTTAAGATTATAAAAAACTGAGGTATATTTCATTGTATTTTATTATGACAAAGTAAACAGCAAATATAGAACAAATCTACTTATTATTTGTTATATTTGAATTGAAGGTAGCATTATAAAATTTAATTCCTTGTTTCAAAGGAGTTCCAACAATAATTTGTTATAAATAAATCGCAAGAAAACTATTATCGAGACATAATAGGGAGAAGCGTGACACTGACAGATGATGATTTTTGAATAATGTCAAAGTCAAAATACTTTACCTGCCGCAAATGCGGCATATAAAGTAAAGGAAGGTAAACAGTTTGTTTACTTCCGGAAATCAATATGATAACTGGAGGCTTTACTGCCGGTTGGCGATAATAGATATTTACGTAATTAGTTATGAAAAGAGCGATATTGTTCAACAAGCGTAATATTTGCCAAAACGAGCGCTAGCGAGGTCTGCAAATTACGCCTGTTGAACAATGTCGCTCTCTTCATAACGTGTTTACGTACAACGTTTTATCTAATTCCGCGCTTTCATAATATTCAATAAAATCTTCAATTACAATAAGAATATTGAAGTGGAATCAAATGGTGTAAAAAGTATTGTTACTATGATGTATTCACCCAAAAATTGACTTACTTTAAATAACTGTGTCCCGAATAATGTTTTCAATGTTTATGAATCTCAAAATACTATTGAATTAAAATAATGGGTTAATTGTACAGTTTAAATAATGAAATAATTGTCAGTTTTGACAGTACCTACCTAATTAATAAATTATTCTTTGAAACTCATGTGGTATCTCTATGTTGAAACATAAACAGTTACGTAAAGTTTTTACATAACTACTTTTCATAACTGATTGTCTAGTTGTCAAATTTTTTCTGTTGTGTCAGTTAGGGATAAAAATTAATTTCTACTTATTTTTTCTTGACAACGGTAGCTGGAACGCTACCGAAACGTTGAAATAAAGAATTTAAAAATATAATAATTTCCCAAGAAATTAAAAAAAAAAAAATGATATATGAAGGTTATGAAAAATGTGACGTTACCTAACGTCAAGGAGTGACGTAAAGTGTCACATTTGATAGCGGAATTAGATAAAATAAATTATTAACCACTAATAGAGAAATTAAACTTCTCAGTTATTAAAAGATATTGCTGATGTTTAATATTCATCTCGCGCATAATGAGGAATCGTATTGATGAATCGTGTATTCCTGATGATATTGGAGAGGCTGCAAAAAGAACGTTATTTGGATTATTACCGAAAAAATTGGCTCAGCAGTATGATATTGCATATTCTATTTTTTCAAGTGGTGTAAAATGACAAAAGTTGAGGGGAAATTTCAGTGAATCCGTCTTTTTGGCATATCTAGAAGAGAAATCAAAAGTATGGAACGCGTCAATTATGTGGAGGAAGTTTTCTTTAATAAAATCGAGTGCGCTAGTTAAAAATGGGGTTGATGTAAGCAAATATTTCAAGGTAATAGCATTCTTAATGAAAAAAAGATGGTTATAGTCCCAAAAAAACACATTACATTAAACATACTTGGTGGTAAAAGTTGCTATTATATTCGGAATATGTATATGGAGCCTGCCGATGTGAAGAGCTGTGCCATTTATCAATAGATAATATTAAATTAATATATAAATCATTGATTGTTCAAATTCGAAATACTAAAACGGAAATAAGTCGTTCTTCTTGCATTACTGGAAAATATATTGACTATTTTAATGAATACGCCGCATTACCCCTTTCTGCTATTATTCATGGACTTTTTTCCTGAAATACTCAAATTATAAATGCACTGCGAACCCAGTTGATATAAATACCTTTGGAAAAATGCCCTTATTTATTCGTTATCGAAGTTATTCTATTTAATTAGGGTTTTATTCATTAAATTACTCAAACATTAGGAAAAATGATGTGTACTCAAACAGAAGCAATTTGGATAAGAAACGATACAACCATTAGAACTACTGAACACTGTTTATCCTACCAGTACACTTACACTTTACACTTTACGTTTCGATAATCAAGTTATCTTCTTTAGAAACCGAAGATAAAAACTAAAAATGCCGGGACTTCGTCCTTGAGCGATAGGGACACGATTTCTATTCTCCTTGTATATGTATAAATATTTATTTCAACATTTAATACCATTTTACCAACAAAGGATAGTACTTCCAATTGAAGGCCTTCGGTTACTTAAATTAAATATGGTTATTAAAGTTATGTGATATCTACATTAATTCATTCACCTACTCACAAATTGTTAACCTTCAATTCAATAAATGCGGAACTAAATAAAAAATTCGCGACGTCGGTGCCAAAAATGTGCCACATCGTTTACATCAACTAATTGGGATATTATGTTATACATAATTTTATTGACAGTAAGGAATATAAAAATGTATTAAGGCTATTAAAAATAGCTTCTATGGAATGCATTAAGAGACGGAAACTGTTATAAATAAATAAAAATATCCACTAAAAGTTTTCCGAAATTCATGTGAGAGTAATAATGGATTTGGAAAGAGTGGAGCAGTAAAAGTTTAAGATTACAGAGAACTCAGTGAATTGAGGAATCCCTAGCAGCTAAGTAAATAAATGCAGTGATTGCGCTGGGCCTGGAAATAAACAAAATAAAAAGCACATAGCTAAGGGATAAAACTATGAATGTTAAACCAGAAATTTTACAGCTGAATGTGAAAACTGATGTACCTCTAGGTATCTTCTAGCTTCCTGAGCAACTAGTTTATCCTTCCCATTAGCACTGAGAAACCTCGAGGAGTTGTTTTGGCAACGAGATAAAAGTTTCTACAGAAGTTTTAACGAAATGTCTATGAAGGTCACCATCATTACCTATTTATTTTCAAAGTTTTCTATGTTTTTTTTTGCTCAGTAGGCCTCACTCTAAACCAGTCTCCCATCTTTAATGTCTATCAATTAGTCCATTGAAAAGTTACATTTGTGGTTGCGTTTTTTAGAGGACGAAATTTTATTTTTTTGATGTGTAGGGGGGGGTCAGTGTAAAGCTGAAACCAGGTTTGTGGGGTCGCCACCCTTGTCCCACGGCCGCCATCTTGAAAATAGGAGTTGAAATGATTTTACGATATATCTCTTAAACTATTTATTTGATAAAAAAAAAATGGTTAACATTTTTTATTGCAAATTGAATTCTCTACAACTTTGGTCCAGTAACTTTTTGTCGTAGAACTATAAATAAAAAAGTTATAAGCGAAAATCTTCAGAAATTCGAGGAAAAATTTATATTTTTCGATGTAACTTTTTTTTTATCATTTTACGAAAAAATGATATCTGACCATTTTTGTAGATCGTGTTTTGAGGAACAACTTTTATTCGCATCATTTTTTCAAGTCAATGTCTAAGGTTTTACAGCGCTCCGAAGTGAGTACTATTTTTAAGTACTCTTAACTATACCTATATTATACGTGTGTACTAATAATATGTCATTAGTTATTGTTTTTATTTTATTTTGTTATTATAAATTTTTTAATTACAAATTTTGCAATATTATTAATTATTAATTATTGACTCTTTTCCCTACCACTCACGAGATAGAGTCTAGAGGCGCGTTTTTTTACGTGGTATCCCCAATAGGCATAATCCACGGTGATTTACTAAATTAGAACTACTCCGTCCTGAGTGTTTCGATGGACCAGGCTGCGGCTCAGCATCTGATCGGCTTTCTGAATTAAATACCAGTGGGAGAACTGGAGAAGGAAGGGGTGTTAATGTTGGCGGTCATCATGAAAGTCATTTTCATTTATTAATTCTGAGAGTTCCATTACATTGCTGCAAGTCTCTCCAGAACAATGGAAGCACAATGCAGAACATTTCAGTCCTGCTTTTCGACATCCACACATCGCTCCACAGTTTCCTTTGCATTTGCAAAAGATCAATTTTAGAATCTCAAGGGGTGCTGGAGGCTTAGAGTTCTGCACTGGCATCAATAATTTTCCACATTTTTTCCAGCTCCAGTCTTCAGGATCATTATAATTACCAAGCCACGACTGGACCTGATGGTAGACTCAATAATTGTTAAATCCTGTTATGGACTGAAAAAGAGTCAATAATTAATTTTTAATAATATTGCAAAATTTATAATTAAAAACATTATAATAACAAAATAAAAAAATAAAAAATAAAAAAATAAAAAAAAATAACTGATGACATATTATTAGTAGGTACACACGTATAATATAGGTATAGTTAAGAGAACTTAAAAATAGTACTCACGGAGCGCTGTAAAACCTTAGCTATTGACTTAATGAAAAAATGATGCGGATAAAAGATGTTCCTCAAAAAACGATCTACAAAAATGGTCAGATATCATTTTTTCGTAAAATGATAAAAAAAAGTTACATCGAAAAATATAAATTTTTTTCTCGAATTTCTGAAGATTTTCACTTATAACTTTTTTATTTATAGTTCTACGACAAAAAGTTACTGTTGTAGTTGTAGAGATTTTATTTGCAACAAAAAATGTTAAAGTATAACTAATGTTAATGTGATGACCTTGAATTGTATTACAAATTTTATGCAGGTTAATTTTAATCCACTATATTAATTTGAATTATATTTGAAAAGCATTATTTCACAATATTCGAATTTATAAAACAATTTTATGCACGCCATTTGGCGGCTTTTTCTATAACAAATTTTTTTTATCAAATAAATAGTTTAAGAGATATATCGTAAAAACCATTTCAACCCCTATTTTCAAGATGGAGGCCGTGGGACAAGGGTTGCGACCCCACAAACTTGTTTTTAGTTGTTTTACACTGACCCCCCCTACACATAAAAAAAATAAAATTGCGTCCTCTGAAAAACGCACATAAGGCCTAAAAAATGTAACATTTCAATGGACTAAATATTAAATGACATAGAACATAGACTAATCGGTCTTAGTGACTTCGTCAATTTCTGGCCGCTTTTCCCAGAATTCGGTATGGAGATTAACCCAATATTTCTCCATAACTCGGTGTAAGACACAGTTATCTGGAGCTCAGGGAAACGAATTCTATTTTCTCCTAATTTTGAATAATTTCTTTGTGTGTGTTTTGCGAACCATAAAACTGTCAGTCTGGAGCTATAAAGTTATTTTCTCTTTGTAAATAACAGAAAAAAATGTTTTTTTCTTAGAACTACCCATAAACCTTCACGCATTAAAACTTTTTCAACGTTAAATATAGCAAACTTTACACATAAGTGCAAATCTTTATATTTTCATCACAGATATTATGTCGAAAATTTTACTTTACGGTTTTTTTTAAATCGGAAATCGGGCAAAAACTTTTTGGATTATCATGCAGATTTTACTGCCAGAACGATTCACAACAAATCTATTCTCCTACCAAACTCTATTGTCATTTCACTTGGAAAATAAACTTCTGGAAATATATTAGTATAATCGTGCCCGATACGGTGGAACCTAAATATAATAAATTCTGGCAACGACACGGCATTCTAAACTAGAAATTTGAAAATCCTGAAGCTCTAAAAAAATCTCTTTCGAAGACAAACATATTATTTTTGCCCAACTTCAAAACACCATCAAAAAGTTTTTTCTCTTTTGATTGGATTTGAAAAAGTGATCTAACGAAGATGGTTTCTAATAATATATAATTTTTTAACCCTTAACTTGGCAACAGAAGAAATACGCGAATTAAAAATTATTTTGAACTATTTTTGTTCAAGTGGGTAGTTAATTAATTCATTTTCACCAATAAAATTTTGATTCGATATATTATGACTTTGATTTGTACTTGTATATTTGAATGCACATTGTCAACTATACGAAGAATTATATGTGTGTATTCAAGTACACACTGCCAGTTTCTATAGTATCATTTTAACCAAGAAAAGCACAGAGCCGCACTGAATTTTTTTATTACCTACCAAAAACATTACGAAACCAATTTAATTATTTTTATTATGAAAGTCATAAAAACAGTTACGTTTAGTTACAAAACACAGACGAACATCACATTTGATACAGAGTACATAATGTGTTTGAATCAATTTGTTGATTCGGAATTAATATATCACAATCATCATTTGCAACTATCTCTTGGACCAATTTTAATATTCTCTGAATTTTATGAAAAAATACATGTTTGTGATAATTTCATATGAAATAACATCAATAGTGCATTACCTACTTCCAAATTAAAACACTTATATTACCAATTTTTACATTTGACAGGGTCTAAAGCAAAGGCGTTCACACGTTGTGTGATAGTAATAAAAAAAATATTCGAGTGAAATATAACGAATTCAAATATCGACCCACAATAATAAATTTTTCGAAACTATTTTGAATCACATATATAGTATCCCATGACAATTATAAGTACTACCCTGCCTCGTCCGAATTATTCATAGAGCGGCATTCACTCCAAGTAGGCAATGGGTACTCAAATGCACAGGCAATTGAGTCCGTTCACTTGACGATGTTAATTTGAATACACGTATTTTTTGGATTGGATTTAGATTTTTTGTAATATATTTATCTGTGAAATAAACATACACCCCTTATATCTGACATGTCTTCCAACCGTTTATAACTTTATATGTGAAACAATTGTCAAAATAAACTACAAATTCATGAAATTCTTACTTGAAGTATAGAGATCACGAGCCAAATATCAATTACTTGAAAACCATACTGAACAAATGACATCCCACAACTAGCGGCATATTCAAAATGGGTCTAGTCAAGGCTAAATCAGAGAGGGAAGCATCTATCTAGATTCAGTTTACTTTTTAAGCGGGATTTCTAAACTGTTAGTGTCAAAAATACGTTTTGAATGACAAGTGTATTATAATGCACATTGTCAAGTTAAGGGTTAAGACCGACCAGAAAGTATGGACATTCTGGGGACAATTTTTCCTCCAGAAAATAACGTTTTGCCGATCTAGACCGGAAAATGGACGCCAGGGACCGGAAATAGTTATTTGTATACTAAGGCCGCAAAATGCTTTTTCGCGTTCCGAGAGAGAGATTATCGCCGAGGCCGCTCCGGCCGAGGCAACATAATCTCGAGGTCGCGAAAACATTTCGCGGCCATAGTATACACAATATTTTTCGTGCAACCGTGAAAATTACATAATTTCAATAAACATTATGTCTCTTTAGAAAAGACAGCGTTTCAACGCGAATAGAGAAAATTACACCTCAATATCACAATGTTTCTATGGAGATGAAATATTTAGCAATACAAATCAATTTGACATTTCTCGTGAAGTCGTGAAGATGTCCGATAGCGATAGTGATATTTCAGTTACTTGCACTCCTCCTGAGCTGAGAGATCTCATAGACTCAGCACCTTCTGATTTGATACCCGAAAAATCTAAACGGAAATATGAAAAATGTTATAAAACTTCAAAGATTGGTGTGTCAACCAAAATGTCAAGACGGTGTCAGAAAACATATTATTAGGATATTTGATGCAGCGATCAAAAGTTGTGAAGAGTTCAACTTTATGGAGCATTTATTCTATGTTAAAGACTATGCTTAACGTACGAGATGGAATTGACGTAAAGAAGTTTTTAAAATTGGTACCATTCCTCAAGAAAAAGTCAGTTGGTTATCGAGCAAAGAAATCAAAAGTTTTTACGCATGAGCAAATTGATTCATTCATGAAACAAGCTAGTGATGCAAATCATCTACTGTGGAAGGTATATAAATATGGAAAAAAAGTGAAGTATGATGTTTTATTCATAATAATTATTATTATAGGTAGTTTTGATAATGGGAATATCAGGAGCATTGCGACGAGATGAATTAGTGAGAATGACCCTCGAAGATATTCAGGAAGACAAAACTGTATTGATAGTAACTGTTCCTGATACTAAAACTCATCAAATGCGTGTTTTTACCATTACTAAAATCAAGATTATATAAGAATTTACTATAAATATGTAACTCTTCGACCAAAACATACTGCTATTCGTCGTCTATTTCTGAGATATGAAAATGGAAAGTGCTCGGCACAGGTTGTTGGAGTGCATACGATTGGAAAAATACCTAATATGATTGCAAAATATCTCGGCTTACCAAATAGTGAGGTATACACAGGCCACAGTTTCAGAAGAAGTTCCGCCACGCTGCTTGCCAATACAGGTGCTGATATATCAGTTCTTAAACGCCATGGTGGATGGAAGTCCACTACTGTAGCGGAAGGATATGTCGAGGATTCCATCCATAATAAGAACAAAATTTCCGATGCAATTTCTGGCACTGTAGCATCTCTAGTTCAAATGTAGTCAATCGCAAAATGTTAATGTCCAAAGAAAATAATATGTTTTTGTCTAATGTAAATAATGATTGTTCAGAAACAATAGATTTAGTTGCTTCATCTTCAGGGATGAATATCAGTAATAATATGTATAAACACTATAAACAGTACAATCAATGTTAATATATATCAAAAATAAAGTATGTTTCTGTAGTGAATTTGGAAATAGTTTTTGGTTCGAAATACATTGTTATTGTCATATTTCAGAAATGTCAAATGCTGTAGTGGCGTTCAGTTTGCCGGCAGTCACTATGGGAACGGCCGTAAAAATTTTTGTCGGCCGTCACTCTGGGTAACGGCCGCAAAATATCATTTTGCGGCCTCTGTTGCGGCTGCAAAATGCTTGTTTTGCGTCCGGTTGCACGAAAAAGCTTTTGCCGGTCCCTGACATCCATTTTGTTTTCATTTTTCCAATTGTTCTTTCATAAAACAATATACCTTGATTCCGTTGCTATTGTAACAACGTTTCGCTAAATATTGTCGAGTGATGACAGTTCGTTGATTTTTAATTTGTCGTTTATGTCAAACTTATTATTTCATATGGTTTTAGTTTTGTTAATTACTTTGTTATAAAAAGTAAGTGTCTAAGGAAGTGTCTGTCTTAAAATAGTATATTACACAACGTGTGCGGAAAGTGACATTTTTCTCACGAGTGTGAAAAATCACTTTCGCACGAGAAATGTACAGTGTTTTTCCTACGATCACGTGATAATTTCACCAAATAATGTGTAATCAACATTTGACATATTAATACACAAAATGTTACAATTAAAGTCAACATAATTGATTTCAAAATTAACGATAACTATCAATAGTGGCAAAAATCAAGTAGTTTAACTATATAATATAGGTAGGTTATTACAATTATTAATTGGTTGGATAGTTATAGAAATTGAAATTATTATTGTTCATCATACTACATACGTACTTATCATGAATACCTTTCAAGATGATTACATTTTCCTACTATTTTAACAGGTGATGTGGATGGTTCGATCCTCGACCGCGCCCTAAATTTTTTTTAATCAAGAAAATGACAAAAATTTCAGTTTTCAAATAGATCGCTTCAAACTTAGATATTACATAGGTAAATCTAATTAAAAATTATCTATTTGACAGCTTGTCAGTGGTCAATCTTACTAAAGATTATGCATTTGACAGCTTTTTTATCCGTACACGTATGGATAAGTTTTTTTTCCGTACGCGTGTGAATAAAGGCCAATTTGCATAGAACTAGACAGTGTGATATATGTCACTTTCCTATGTGATCGTAGGAAATAGTAATTTACGTTACAAGACCGGAAAGTAGTTTTGAGTTGAAATATATTCCATATGCTCGATGGGATTGAAGTTTGGCGGCGATTGTGCTAAGCAAGTTAGATTGTTGATATCCTCATTTTTAAACCAATTTCTTCCTGTTGTCGCAATATCTAGCCTTGTATTATCCTGCATGTCACGCAAATCGGTACCTGTAACATTGGAATATGGAAGAACAACGGGTTCTAATAAACTGTCAATTAATTGGATATTGATTCAAAGTGGCTTTCATGAGAATATGATGAACAATTATTGCACGAACAAACAGTACATATGTCTGCATATTTTTTGTCGATCTGGTCCTCTACAGCCTCTCACTCTTGAATCAGGATAAACACAAACCACATCTTTACCTGTGAATAACACAGAACTTCATTCCTGTAAGCCCCAATGTCGTAATATGGGAACCCTGATTGGACGTCTAGCATGCAGACCAGCATCATGTTATCTAAAAATTTGGTGTTGTGGGTATTTTCTAAGGCTCCACAGAGCTCGCGTGCAGTTATATGCACATTTTGACGAGCAAATCATGTCGAAGAGACACGTAAAAATAACGTACAGCATCAATTATGTTTCAAGCAGTTTTAAAATCAATAGCAGAAGTTAAAGTATGTGCTCGTCTTCCTTGCTGACTTTCCACTTTGTTTCGAAGTCGATCACTCTCATATATTCAATAACGTTTTCGGTGAAGTGACGTTTGTGTCAGTGGCTTGACGTATATGTGTCACTATTTCGATTGCTGCAACTATACATTAATCTTTTAACAATCCTTCCATAGTACATTCAATAACCTTCTTGGTGTGCGTCTTCGTTTGTGACGTATATCCGGGTTTTCGGTATGTCGTTTATTTTATTTGCTATCTTGGCATATAGTTAACTTTAAATTTGGTAAATAAACTCATCAGGATCGTATTTAGCCAAATTCGAAAAGACTATGAAATTAATAATTACCAGCTTCCTTTTCTAACTGAAAATACTTTAGAACTTTAAAATGCTGATGTTTTCCGTGTATCTACACATTTTTGTATTATTCAAATAAAAATAACAATAAGAATAATATTCACTTTTCATAAATAATAATTGACCGTAAAGAACAAAGCACAGACCTGACGAGAACTGTCAGTGGGACATAAGACGTAAGACACATTGCCGCTACGAAAGGTACATCTGCTTCTTCAAAATTTTCAAGTCAAAGATTAGGATTAACGTTAGTAAAGTTCATTTTGACACGTGACGTCAGCGAATTGTTGCTGGGACAAATCGTCAACTCGCACCGTGGAAAATGGACTTAATACATTTAAACGGTTCATTATTGTGATATTTTGATTAAAATCAATCACAGACCTGCCTTTTTTACATAATGTGTTAGAAGGACATAATAATCGATGACGCACACCAAAAAGGTTATTATAAAACTGTAACAACTATTTTATTATACAACCACTTTTGGTTTATTCCACGACTAAGTTGAAAAGGTATGACTTCTTCATAAAAAAAACCCGCCTCATTAGTCGATAAATGCGCATTAAAAACATTTTTCCACGCTGGTAAAAAAAGCAATTAATATTCGAGTAGAGCGTCCTTACCGAAGTTAAAAAACATACAAATCGTTAACGAGATATTTTAAGGTTCGCGGGATTTAATTGAAATGTTACAGTTTCGAATTTTTATTTAAAATATGATTTTATTTAGAATCGTAACAACAAGTTTTAATTAAGGAATTTTGGACCGTTAGTGGAATTCCATAAGCGGAATCCTAAAAATATCGATTGAATTATTCGAAAACACTTCAAAGGATTTGTTTAGCCGTCTGCGTGGAACTTCGGAATTTGAAGATATTCTAAATTGCTGAGCGAGGAAATAGATGGTTTTTACGATGAAGGTTCAATCGATTTCTTATTGCTGGCTGCAATCAATTTTTTCGTTTATAATTATTTAAATAATGAATATCAAAAGTGGAATCTCAAATGCTAAATACATACAGTATGCGAAAACTCTATTCAATCCATTCCATTTACACAAGTACGACAAGGAAAAGATGAGAAAAACTGCTTGAAAGAGAGAGAAGAATAATTTTGGGCAGTTTGAGAGGGGCGTAGGTATCGAGTTTATCAAAAGGCTGGAAGAATGTTCATCGCCCCCCTATTTTAATCGCTGTTGCCAGAAGCGCAGATTAATTTGTACAAATGATATTTTGGTCTCGTTATCGTTGACTTTTTTTCGAAGTCCTGCACAATAGGGAAATCTAAACAATTTCATTCGACAGCATTGTCCTTTACAGAGAGAATTCACTAGTTGGTGGTATTCAGTATGTTCCTAATTCACGAATATATACTTTGGCTAGTTTATCTGCAGCTGTGAAAGGAATGCAGTCGAAAACATTCGATATTGCCACGTTTAATTACGAAAAAGTCAGAGTGCTAAGTATGTAGTGATAATAATTAGAAAAGGGACTTTTTATTATTAACAATATGATTAAACATTAATTCTTTAAGGTGTTTGTTTCCTTGGATTTTTTCTATCAACATTATTTTTTCAATGTATGAATAGTAAAAGAGCAAATTTGTTACGGATTTCTTAAAGCTCTGGCAGCGTTGTACGAAAGCCATAATTACGACACCCTCCGAATTATATAATTGATGATTTTTAAGCTGACTTCTTATTGGCAAGCGCGTGCGTGTGTTCTTCCCTCTCACTTCGTCAATTGACTGATATTGATTTATCCAGTGGCGTTGGTATTGTCAGTGACCTTTGTATTTTCAATTTCACTTGGTAAAATAGGTAAACTTGCCAAACTATAGGTACGCATGTTTCGAATTAAGAAAATGTTGAAAATGTTTCAACTTTCCAAGGGCTGTCTTTTTTCATTTTGCATATAGCTAGGAAAAAACAACAGGTAACTTTCAAACCTTAACGTTTTTCAAAGTATTCTTCACGAATAAAAATGCATTTTTGCATTCTTTGTAACCAATTCTGGAATCAATTATCTATTTTGCTTGTTGGTCAATTTAAAATTGTGTTGTGTTTAAAGTTTTTGAATCCGTTGACTGCATCTACTGGGGATGGAACTTTCGACCATGCCTTCAAGTTGTGTGGGAATTTGTCTTAATGGAGGATAAATCGTCGTTGGGGGTTGGTTTTTCGAAACTCATCTCTTATAACCCGAAACAGGCGTATATTCGTGAAATAGTTTTCTGGATCTAAACTTTTTCTCTTCTCAGTACCTAATTAGGTACTACAAATGGCAATATTCGAAATTATGCTTCATTTGGTCTTTATTACCGATTTCAGAGATATAAAGTTGGGTACAAACTGAAATAAAAAATTCCCAAACACATCGTCCACACAAGAAGAGTTTCAGTTCTGTGTTCAGTTCAGTCCAGTTCGTTGAAAAGTTCCAACTAGAACTGCACTTATGATTCCGAACAGACAACATCCACACGCATACTGAGTTCGCCACGTGTTCGAAAACGAACCCTTTGAAAGTACCGACTCGACTCGGAACCCCAAACGAACTGCCGAGCTGCTCTAGAACTGTTCGCGAACAGGCGTATACACCAAGTTCGAAAAAGTTCGCAAACTATTCAAGAACAGCTCGAAAGCTTGGTCTGTACCCAGCTTAAGACATACAATCTACAATCTACATCTGCATCAAAAAGACGGCTTTAGAAACTTATTAATCCGTGCTTAGAAAATATGATTATGCCGGCATTACAAAAGGAACGAGTTGTTTACCATTTTAGGGGGAGCAGTTTCAAAGGAACAGAAAAACCAAGTTGACTAAGCATGACAATTAACCCCCCTTATTACCCGAAACAGGCGTGAAATAGCCTAGACTTTAATTAGCGTAAGAGGTGGAGTGAGCATTTTATTTTCTGGATCTAAACTATTTTTCTTCTCATTAACTGCACTCCCATTAAATTCTACTCTTCTTCATCCGCCTAATTGAAATATTTATGGGGCTCTATTAACCCCAAAATCCAGAGTTGAGTGAAAATTACGCCAAAAATATTAACAAAGCTTTTGTAACAATGCTACTTACGTCGACCTGCTGGAAAACAACTCTGAGTGTGCCATTTGGGGTAAATAACATTTTCTCATTATTTTAGTTTAGTAAGTCGGGAGTTTTCCGTTCCAAAGTAAATTTATTTAAGAATTTGAACACGTATACTCAGGCTCCGGATGTTTAATATCAGTTTTTGGGATTATACGTGTAAAATGTTTTTCCGTAGATATAGTTGAAATAATACCCTTCTTGGTGTGCGTCATCGATTGTTAATGTCTTTCTAACACATTACGTAGAAAGAAATGGAAAAAAGGCAGGTCTGTGATTAATCCTAATCAAAATATCACAATAATGAACCGTTTAAACGTATTACAAACGTTAACGCTGATCTTTGACTTACAAAAATTTGATTGGTTGATGTTTAGATTACGCTCAAGCTCAACCTATCAATCAAGAGTTTGAAATACTATGAAGGCGTTACTTTCGTAGCGGCAATAAGTCTTACGTCTTTTTCTACTGTCACACTGACAATTCTTGACAGGTCGTACTTTGTTGCTTACGGTCAATTATTATTTATGAAAAGTGAATATTAATCTTATTTATTTATTTAAATAATACAAAAAATATGCATGAATACACGGAAAAACATCAGTATTTTGAAAGTTCTCAAGTATTTTGAGTTAGAAAAAGAAGCTGGTAATTATTAATTGCATAGCCTTTTCGAATTTGGCTAAAAACAATCCTGATGATCTTATTTATCAAATTTAAGGTTAGCTATATGTCAAAATAGCAAATAAAATAAACGACATGCCGAAAACCCGGATATACGTCACAATTGATGACGCACACCAAAAAGGGTATTATTTTAACTATACATATAAATATAAAATAGATGCGTATAAATACTACATTACATTCATATTTCATTTCTCTATTTAAATCAAATGACGAAGTCCATGGTTGTATTTGGTAATACTTTTTTGAAGTCGTTCGGCTCTAAAGCCGAATATATTCTACCTTACCCTGCCCAAGACTGGGCATAAGCATAGTATGTGCTCCGCAGTTTCGTCCTCCAAATTACAGAACCGACAGTCCGTAGTCTGAACTAGACTCATCTTCTTTAGGTGATAATTTAGTCGACAATGTGCTTTAAGCAGTCCCGTCAGAATGCGTAGGTTTGTTCTAATCCATTCCAGGATCTGCCTGTTTTTTGGACTCGTGTATGAACGCCTTCGAGTGAGAGAGCCCCGGTATGTCTGCCCAGTAGGTTTTCCTCTCCGCCCAGGTAGCTATGGCTGATCTAGCAGTGCTTTCCGCAATGCCAAAAAATGGTTCAGGTCCGATAAATAAAGTCTCTGATCCCTTTTTTTCCAGAGTGTCGGCCTCCTCATTGCCCTCCACTCCTCGATGCGCCGGCACCAGGTCAAAATGACTCTGTTTTCTTTGCCTAGTATTTCAAGGGATTGTAGACAGTTATATATCATCTTAGATTTTATCCTGTTCGAGCTCAGTGCTTTAAGAGCAGCCTGGCTATCTGACAGGATGTGTATGTTCTTTTTTACAACAGGTTGATTCATCGGCTCTGAAAGACGGTAGCGTACCTGCCCAGGTTGACTATGATTTCCACTCCGTTAGTGTAGATCACGTAGTCCGTTTCTAGGAAGGAGATTTCTTCGCTATCCCATTGGTCTCTCGTGGGAATGAGGACCTTAATGGGCTTGTCCACGTGCAGTTTTGTGACAGAAAGATCCGAGGGCATCCCAAGAATGTGGTGATTTTTTATCTCCCTCATCAATCCTGAGTGATCCCTCAGAGTCTCTCCATTTATTTGCCTCTCCACTGATAGCATTCTATGAGCCGCTCTCCTGGCTTCCTTCTCCAAGTAAATGTGGAGAGGAGTTAGTTGCAGGAGGGCTTCCATAGCAGCCGCTGGTGTGGAAGACATTGCTCCGGTAATGGCCAGGCATGCTGTTCGCTGCAAGCCTTGCAGCTTTGCTCTGGCTGTCTTTTGCAGACCTTTGGTCCATCAGACTGCTGAGCCATACGTGACCATTGGCTTGCATGGTTACAATTTATTTAAACAAATTCAAAATTCATTGATATAAGGAATAAGTATAGTTTGTTCAACCATCCTTTGCCGTTATGTCATAATCGGTGACGTATTCTGCTGTTTTACGTATGTCTTATATTTGTTGAATGTTATTTTACACTTAACCTCAAAATTATAATCAATGGCATATGTTAAGAATTGTTTTCAAAATATGACAACTGAATTGTCAAAAGTAACAGATAAAATTTATGTCGACCTTGGATAAGAAATACGTTAATGACGTCATAATTCCGTCTCATCCATTTCATGAATGAGAGAGAAAGCTGGACAATGTATGACGTAACGGCAAAGGATGGCTGAACAAACTATATTTCTTCCTATTAAAATTATACGTTTCTTTCTACTTCCTATTATAATGCAAATAAGTAGAATTATAAAAAATACTTAAATGTATTTGAATAACAAATTTTACACATTTTTTATCAATAAGCAAATCCTTATAGAAACAATATATCATATTAGTTAGATCTGTTTCCATTACATCAATTTCTACTTACAGTATACCAGAGGCCAGCCAGCCATAGCTCATTCGTTTAAATTAAAAATGACTGACGAATGTTCAAAACTAAATTTGCATGGTTAACAAACGACGCATAAACAATCTGGGTAGAAATCACCAGGCACGAAGACATAAAAAAGTTTTTGTTGTATAAATGCATTGAATACTGGCATTTTGATTAAGAGCAATTGTTTTTTTTTCAACGGAACTATATTTTTCTGTCGACGGTACATGTGCATTTGCAAGACGGACAGTGCGACAGTTATTGGCAAGCGAAAAAAACAGGAAGCTGCAAGTGAAAACATGATAGTTACGTGAAATTTTTTAATTTTTCCATATTTCGTCCCAAAACCTTCCAACGCTCTATATATCGGTAAAGTATCACCATTTCGTAATGAATCAACATTGTTTACACAGTTTTAAGCCTACAAAGAAGTTACTCAGACTTCTAAGGCGACCTTAGTGCGAAAGCGCCCCCAAAACTTCGAGCAGCCATTCGTCAATGTATTTGTACCGTTCCAGTTTGGCTAAAATTATCCGATGATAAATCACTTCCGAGCAGCGTATAAACACCCTGCGATCGTATTAAAAACTATCAAACTTTAAAATTAGCTGCCAGTCAAAAAATTCCACAAGCGCGTTAGTCTATAGAAAGGTGAATTTGATAAACAATGTTACCCTGTAATCTGTATCGCTGCGCCGGTAACACTTTTCGACAGTTAACACATCCAAGATCATTTAAAACAAAATTTATCAAATTGCGGAAACAAATTGGACGTCAGCCAGTAACGGTTATGTAACATCACAACACAATAAATTCCATTTTGTCAGCGAATACATTACCATCAACTTGAAACTTCTACCCAACTACAATGAACACAATACACCACGTTTCGTATTTAATCATGTGCAATTACGCGAAAATCGTCATATTTCCTCGTAGCAATTTCACATGGAAGATATATTTCTAGTAGTGCGATAAATTAGGCAAGCCATATGTATGTGAAGTGGCAGGCTTGCACATCTAACACGAGTTCGTAATTCATGGAGTATCCTGCAGAGCTTGCATTAAATCCAGTAGCGGGGTTAAATGTATTCATTCACAGTTTCAACAACTCCTCAAAATTTTCCTGGTAAAGTTTAAGTATTAATTGAGTCAGCTTCAGAGGTAACTTCATTATTCCCAAATTACCTCAAGATGTCCTAGGTATTTTGACCTTTGCAAAATTAAAAAACACCACAACATTGTTTTATTTTATATTAGAAAATACCTTCATTTGGGATATAAAAGAATTAGAGGATCAAGATCAAGAGATATGAAGCAACGAATACTTCAATACTTCAAGAAATACTGCCAAAAACAAGGCCTGCTACTGCAGTTTCAGATACCGTGCTTTTGGCTTAATTTCACGAAAAATATGCTGCATTAAAGTCTCCATCAAGCTTATGGTGAGAATATTCCATGCTAAAGTTCATCCTTTGCATAACATGGATATTTCCAAGTATCCTAAACTTCGAGAATTTTTAAAAAGAAGAAATAATAAACCCAAAGAATCATGTGTTTGACAGGGAAGATATGGAATGACACGTAAATTAACAGAGACTAAAAGTGACGATGAGAGAGAAGGTTTGTTATTTCAAATAGTTCGAAATTAGATTGTTATAAAATTCCGGATGACGAATTTTAATCCTGGCTTCTTTGTGCGATATCAAAATGGAAAGCGCTTAAGCCAGCCTGTCGGGAAAAACTCGATTTCTTAACGACAAATTAAATATTAGTTAGGCCATATGGAAAATCATATTTATTTGAAATAATAAGATTTTGATTGTCACAAATAAATCTTTTTCTCGGTGTAACAAATAATGTGGTTAAAGATGAAGTGATTATGGAATGAAAACATTCCATACAAATTGAGAAAAAAAAACAAGAAAACACTTTTCCACATTTTCTAAATATTTATTATATTATTACCACCACTTATTACCCGTCGTGAAGGTCAATAAATACCTTTTTGATAATTGTTACTTTACATCCTTCAAAACAGTGTCAAAATGCGTTGTGTACAATATAGCGAGGAGAAAAATAAACTATTAATTTCTTTTGTCGATACTTTAATTAATAATTTACTAGGTCAACTAAGCAGGCTATAAAATATTGGTAATGCTATCAAATTTTATTTATTGTGTCATTAAGCGGCCATCAATAACTTTCAAAACGATATAAAAGTTAATAAGCAGACTAGAGTAATTTAACTAAGTTAGTCCCTCAACAAATAAAAACTTGATTGATCATCAAAGAATCATGAATTGCTACCAATATATACAAGTAAGTCCAAAAGTTTGGAATACGTACAAATAATATATCTACGCCTATGGTGGTTTAAAAACTGTTGTCTATATTTATTCTAGAGCGTTTTTAAATGAAAATTATCACATATTTGATTCATTTTTGTAGCAATTTGGTCATATCAAACTGATTTTGGTATTTACACATTACTTCAGTTCTTGTATAAATTTTATAGAAACATGATATCTCATTTCGATAGATCTAGAGTAATTGCATTGTTACAACAGGGCTTTATTCAAAGAGATATCGCCAATATTAAATAATAAATCATTTTTGTGCATATTGTTTATCTGGCTTTGAGATTTAGTTAGTATTGGTGGGAGTTGTAGTTTAATTATTCAGAAAAATTTTTATATAAAAATATAAAAAAATTAAATATTCCAATATTCCAAATTTTTGGACATATGTGTATGTATTAAATTCATTGCTGATTTGGGATCGAGCTTTATTATTAATAATTGATAATATTTTAGGCGACAATAAAATTTCTTTCCTTAATATTTCCCACCAATACGAGAATTGCTAGACCCAAGGGAGTTATGATCGTTCACTTCCATTTTTTAAGGGTAACCACCCTAACTTGGAAAATCATATTCGTATTTTTTGGCCAATCACACACACAATAGAATGTCCAGAAACTCTCATGCCAAACGAAAACTACGGTTACTATAGGTGATTTTATGTCGATTTAGCTAAATTTACAGTAATGCTTCCGGGAGCTACACCCTTTGAATAGGACGTCGTCATATGAGTTTTCTTCAAATTATTCAAAAATACCGTTACTTAAAATATTCAAACTTAGTATAATCAATAAACAGTTAGAACATAGAAAGTCGATCGCTGTAAATACATTTTTTTCAGATCCATCACAAGCGTGTCAGTCGGGGTGACCGACAGGTATTTTTATTAAAACATTTTTATTTCCAAGTTTTTTATATATCTGACACCGAATTTGGAAAATTCAAGATAATTTTCATAAAAAATGTTCTCTTCTTTCAAATCGATATCATAAACCGTTTTCGAGAAAAATAAATTTAAACTTTTTGTGTTTCTTACATAAAATCATGGATACATAAAAATCTTTAAAATGAAAATTTTTTTACAAAAATTCCTAACCCCGACTGACACGCTTGTGATGGATCTGAAAAAAATTTATTTACAGCGAACGACTGGTTTGTAACTGTTTATTGATTATACCAAGTTTGAATATTTTAAGTAACGGTATTTTTGAATAATTTTAGGAAAAAGCTCACATAAGGACGTCTTTTTCAAAGGGCTGTAGCTCCCTTAGGAAACATTTTCGGATAAAGGTAATTTGAGCTAAATCGACTTAAAATCACCTCCAGTAACTGTAGTTTCCGTTTGGCAGGAGAGTTTCTCGACACCCTGTAGAATTAGTACCAAATTCAAACATCTTGAATAATTCCTTCATTTGGGTTAATTCCAACTTTTTCAAACATCAACAGGACCTACGAATATTCAATTGGCTGAAGAATTTTTCTTCCATTTTTTTCAAATCAAAAAAGTGCTTTATACAAAGCTTGGATGAAGGTAACTACAATGATGCTTTTCCCTTTTGGTTTTGGAAAAAGGATTGCAGTGCTTTTCAAGTCAAACTTCGTAGCGTGTTTTATATATCAAGTAATTTTAAAATTGATTCAGACATTCGTTAAAAGTTTTTCTTTTTTTCACTCAATCCGGCTTGTTCGTTTATTTTGATTTGTATTGAATTAGTTAAGAGTACCTACATAAAATCAATTTCATCTCAGAATTAATTTTCCAATCTCTATTTTTTCGTTGTATTCATGTTCTTACTTTCGAAAACTGTATTTCAAAGACCCCTAGGGCAGAAAGCTAAGTGCAGTCAGTTTCATTCTTTTACATTTATTCTACAAGAAGTTCTAGGAAACTGCCGATGGAGGAAATACCCAATATTTGTTCTTTTGAGTCAGATTTTTTCAAAATAACTACAGTACATATTGTAATATTGGCTGGTATAGTCAAGAGCGCTTTTTTCGTGCGGGTTCGAAGGTCACTAACCATATGTATCAAATCAGAAGACACAGAGGTTACCAAATTGTGAGAATACAAACATACCCGAGGAAATAATGATGGTTGATGTTTCCTGTACACTGGTTGACGAATTTCGACTTTTTCATTCATTCTCGAAATAATCTATGAGATTTAGTACCATTTTTTTGCTTGAGGATGCAAAATACCGGAAAATTGCTTCTAATTATTCATATTGTCACTTTGAATTGTTAAAGTGACATAACTTACATTACAATAAAAACTTAACTGATGAAAGACTTTTTAGAAATGCTGAAGACTAAATACATTTGCATTAGACTATAGTAGAGTGGAAATAAGCATATTGTATAGGAGTTATTTTGTCAATAAATAACTATTTTATATCAATCAGTCTTCAACTGTCCTTGCCAAATATCATACTTGTACTAAGCGGTTCCTGTATGTAAGTAGCAGTAGCGCAAGGTTGCCTATTCTAGTAGATATTAGTAGCAATCTTATATGCTTATTCTGTACAACTATCCGTAACAGCTGTAAACTTAACATCGATGTAGTTAAAATCGCAATGTTATATCAAATTCAACAGCGCGGTTGAAAATCGTATTCTGAACATCCCTATGTAAAAAAATTATTGACAGCGCAATATTACATCGCAGCGAACTTCACTCATATTATGTTGTGCAGTAGAATTTGCCTAGTTTTTAAGTTATTGGTCCGATGATGTGAAGCAAGAGGTCAAGGAACCAGAAGGAATAAGAATTTTTAGGTTAACGTTATATTATAAATGTAGAAACTTTATTAGTGGGTTTATTTATTTACTATTTTTTTTTTAAATGGATGGCGTTTGCATTTCCTGGATTTTTTTCATGTGGCTCTAAGTATAAAACTAATTTCTTTATTTAGCCTGTCATAGGCAATGAAAAGGTCTTCCGGTATATCAAACGGATTTTCTATACGCACATAATCCCTAAAAAATTATTTCAATTTATAACCTAAAATTTGGCTTATTTTTTTGTTTAAATATTGCTAATACACACCGTCCAAAAAATGTGATGATATTGTTGTTCATTTTGATTCATTTCAAGGAAATTTACAATTCATCTTATAAAAAACAGTTTCAAAACTCTCCTAACGTCGAATGTTTTGGTCGATGTTATTTTAACAGCGAAAATGTTATTATACATCAAAAGCACACAGAATAGCTTTTTCCGTTCTTTTTCGTAACATCTCTCGACCTTGAAGATTTACAGCGCTGTTACCACTAACATTATTGTACAGAATAAGCCCATTACTTCTGGTTTGAGAGTACGAGTTCAGCACAACCTTTTATCCTGAATGAAACTTGAAAGAACTGCAACCTTTTAATGAAGAGCTTAAAAACTAATATATAATCTAGTTTCTACAGTTTTTGATTATATTTTTTTTTTCTAAGGAGCCGTCCCTTCGTCGGTACCACCTCAGCCTCCTGGGCTTATTGTGGATACTCCTAGTGTTCTGACTACAACCTATTCAGTCATTCCGTTCTCTGTATTAGCTCATACAGGTTCTTTTCTGGTTGGTTGTAGAAGTCTTCTGGAGTCATTTGGGGTCTACCATACAGTTTCTGCCTTCTGTGGTCCAGCGACTCACAGTTGCATAGTATATGCAGAGCTGTTTCGGTATCCTTTTTGCATCTTCTGCATATAAGGTCTCCGTTGTACAGCCCTATTTTGTTTAGGTGCTCCTTTGTGGGAAAATGTCCCGTAAGTAGCCCCGTTATGGTGCGTAGTTTGTTCCTGCTCATTGAGAGCAGTTCTCTCGCCACTTTTTCTGATGGTTCTTTTATGAATTCCTTCCCATGTTTTTGCCTGATCGTATTCTTCCAGTGTTTATTGTGTTGTTCTTTCAACCACCCTTTTAAGACCTCGTTAAGCATCTGGGGATGCCCACAGCAGGTTCGGGTCCGTTCATCAGAGTTGACGATCCTACTCTTGCGAGTTCGTCAGCTTTTTCATTGCCTGCGACTCCTTTATGACCTGGGACCCACTCCAGTGTTACACTATTCCGAGTCGCCAGTCTTCTTTCTAAGTTCTTCGCCGCATTCCCATACTAGCCGAGATGTCACCCTATAGCTCTGAAGTGCTTTAAGGGCGGCTTGACTGTTACTGTAGATCCTGATCTGCCTGTTGTTGTAGGCTCTCATATTATTAGCCCTTGCACATGCAAGTATTGCATAGACATCTGCTTGAAATACAGAAGCGTATTTGCCAAGCGAGACGATCCCTTCATATTTGCTCGTCTTGCTGTATATGCCCGCTCCGGTGCCGAGTTCATTTTTTGATCCGTCTGTATACCAGATCAATTCATTCGCTCTACTAAGTGGTGGTGCGTTCTCTTCCTCAAGCTCCTTTCGATCTCTGATGACAATCTCGAAGCTCTTGCGAAAGATATATTTGGTGGTCATGTGGTCTGTTGGCATTTTGAAAATGTCATCATCCACATGCCTTATCTCTGTGTGTAACCTCCCATGTGCCACGTCATGGTCTGATGCTTTTTCCAGTCGGGTAAGTGCTGCCCTTGCTTCGCACATTATGACACAATGTAGCGGAGGAAGGTCTAGTATTGTCTCCAGCGCCGCTATAGGAGTAGTCCTCATTGCCCCTGTAATGCCAATGCATGCAAGTCTTTGGACCTTGCTTAGTTTTAGCGTAGCAGAGGTTTGTCTGATGTTTGGCCACCATTTCAGAGATGCATATGTGATCCTGGGAATGACAACCATTTTGTACAGCCAGTGTACCATGCTGGGTCTAAGTCCCCATTTAGTGCCGTAAGTGCGTCTGGCAACCATGAAGGCTACCTCTGCTTTCTTGATCACATGCTGGAGGTGTCGGTTCCAAGTTAAGCCTGGGTCTAGGATAACCCCAAGATATTTTACTTCATCTGACAATCGTATTGGTTCACCTTGAAGCGTCAGAGGGCCAAGTCCTTCCCTTTTCCTTCTTCTGGTGAACCTTTTAATGAAGAGCTTTAAAACTAATATATAATCTACAGTTTCTACAGTTTTTGATTATAGACTTCATTTCAAAGTCTCGTCAGGCACTTGAACTAAATCTTATAGTTCTAATGGTTGTATTAACTCATCTCCAAAGTACTTCCATCCTTGTAAGTTCTCGCAGAACAAGAGAAAGTGCCACAGGGCACAGTGTCCAGATACCAGGTCTTGAAGTTAGTTTCAGAGAAGTTGATAGCTCAGAGCGTCTATATTAAACGGAAAACGGGTGTCTCGGAATATTTTATCTCCTATTCCTGTTCCACAATGTATCTAGATTAAGAAGAAAGAAATTGTGACCAGGCCACCCGGTAATCGGTCAAATAACAATAGGTAATAAAATGCAAATGAAGCATACGCAGTTAACCAAACGGTTCATAGTCGTAGAACGTATCGTCGTCGTCGTATTTATGATTTTTGCTTAACGTTTATTACAATTAATATTATAATGAAAATACAAAGTAATTGTGCACCAAGATTTATATACACACATACTCTTGTAAAAAATAAAAAAATTATAACAAATTATTGCAGGTGAATATTACTTTAACTATAATAAATACAGTATTATAAACTAAATTCTTCATCATAAAAATCTGAAGAATAGTCTTCTCCTAAGTTAATAATTAACGGTTCGATCTATGAACTTTCGTCGATTAAGTCGTCAAAAGTCGTGCAAAAGTTCTATTTCACCATTGTATCGTCGAAATTCAAGGCTTCACACTGCAACCACTCAATTATCCCCGCTTTTTTCTATGAACTTGTGAGCAGCTTCTCTACTAATCGAGAATGATAGCTGACGTTATCCATTACAATCAATAACTGAATTCTGGGGAATGTATTCGATCATTTTTTGGAAATATTCGCTTGAATTAGATTGAAATTCCAATAATCCTTGATTCGAAAAACCCGTTTTCACTGCCTATATGAGTGAGTTATAATAAGCATGCGTCCCTTTGCAGAGTTTGTCGGGAATTCAGTATATTTTATATTTTGCCAGACCTTCGATACGTTGTGTCCTTCATTTAGCCAGGTTTTATCCAAATGGAAAATATTCTTACATTCGTTGCGATATTTTTGACCTACCTTAAGTATTCTCGTCTCCAGCAAACAATATCCGGCCTATCAATAAGAAAAGATTTTCTCTTCTGTTTTTTCCCTCCGAAAGTAGAATTCTCCATAGGTACTCTAGTTCTTGATAGTTGTTACAGGTTTTCGTCATTCTGGGCGGCTTGCAAAATTATGTGCTATCAACTCCATTGGAACAGACCTTTTCCAGTTACAATAGCTTGATTGAGAATTCCTTGTCTACCTACTTTTGTACAGTAACCTTTTTGTTTGAAATTGACCTACCAACCTCCATTTTAATTTCTACTTATTTTTTCTTGCAACGTTGAAATAAAGAATTTAAAAATATTGTGGTTTAATTTCCCAAGAAATTAAAAAAAAGAATGAATAATATACCACAAGGAACATACAGAAGATATTTTATCTAGCCAGTTCCGGATTTTTCCTCTTAGGCAATCCTTTGTGATTCCAAATAACGGTATCGGATCTACAAAGTCTCCTGCATTACCTACGATCCCTTCATGTCCCGACATACGAAACCTGTGTTGTCTCTTGGCAGTTTTTTACCAGTCTAGACTGTTAGTGACAACATGCTTCGCACTAGTGAACTACTGGGCAACGGATATCAAAAACTTCGTATTAGATCGTATTTATTAGCGATAACAACATGTAATGTTGGAAGCAGTATTCAAAATAAGTAATAAAATGCTGTAAAATTGGATTCTCTCTCGCGGGCAATTAAAAAGGTTCGAGTTTGTAAGATGATTTCAATTGCGTTTGAGTGACTTTTAGTAGCTCTTGATTGTCTTTAGCCGCATTTCGTGGTTTTTGGTCGCTATTAACTGTTATTAGTTGCCAACGCGTGATAAACACGAAGTATTTCATTAGCATATGTCCAAATATTGAACACTAATCTATATAAAACAATCAAATTTAGTTACATTGTTCAATGTATCTTATTTCTATAAATATATTTACATTACAAAATAGAACTCAGACACTAACTCATTTTAAAATTGGAGAATAATGAAAACGCTTTTTAAATTTATGATTACATACTCGGGCAGAAAATCTCATTTTTCGAATATCTTAGACAAAACTCCCTAAAGATCTCTCGAAGTTAACCTTGCGAATGGTACGTAGTAGAGTAGAACAAGATTATATTTCATAAGTTTTATGTTCGTTTTTATACACGTCTCCCTCTTTCTCTAGGGTTCTGGAAGACCCTACGCATTTTGATGTGAAGTTTTAAAAGAAAATTGATTTCGGTCCAGTCCTATTATTTTCGAGTCAAATCTTTGAAGAGAAATGGCAAATATTATAGACAAAACACCTAGTTACCATAAAATTAAAAAACAAAAACATCTCCTTCATTATTCCAGAAAATATATAAAGATTGTGAAAAGTCTATTCGCGACATAAGATTTACACAGGTACGACAATTATTATTTATTACTTTTTTATGCAACTTTCATTTTTGCTACCAGTTCTTTTTATAATTATGTTTAGATTCATCAATTAAATATCCTGACGATATTCCCTTTTTTATTTTAATTCCCACCAAAACAGATAAGATTATACGGTCTCGGCCTCCATGCCACATCTGCAGCTAATACCCGTTATAAACCAATAACGTTATTCTTGGTCGCTCTAAGACGACAATTTTGACAAACCAATTTTTGTGTGTCATTCATAATTCATCGTTCTATATTGCTGAAAAGGAATGAGCGCCCCACAGGTACGTAGATGTCATTTAAAAGTCCTTTATGCTTAAAATGTTTCATATTGATGCTAGCCAAACTGACGCCAAAGATCCATACATATTTTGGACGACCACGATTTCTATAACACATGATATGAGGAAATTGTTATGGGTGGAATTTTTGGTTGAAGGTGAAAATACTGAGTAAAAACAACTCCTAGCAGTCGAAGAACACTTGCACTGCATGTGTCAAACACAGAACCGCTATTCCATGATTCCCTGTATTCCCTGTATTATCAAAAGTGTTAAATAATATAAAGTCACTTTTGCTGAAAAACAATTTTGTTTAAATTAACTGAAACAAAACCGGAATTACGGTGCTTTGTTCATTTTTTGTTGTATGTTATGAACTGTGAAATTTGAAATATTCCACAGTTATAACATTTCTCTATTATTTTTCTTTCACGGATTTAGGTACATTCAAGAGGTATGTGACTTTGTACAATCGATTTTCTGCTTGTTTATGTGCTATTGTTCTTTTTTACTGCATATTTTTCGTTTCGTTTTGGTTTAAGTATTCCCTTCATTGTTTTTTTTCTATTTTTTTGTGAACATCAAATTTTATCGACTTGCAGAGTGTAACAATAATAGTAAATTCTTCACTCGGCTCTCTACCAAGCTAGAACCAAACTAAGCCTAAAATATTAACCACTCCACTAAGAGGAGATAGAATATTAGAACTAATGACGGTGAAACTGGTAACCGAACGTAATGGTCGTTACCTTTGAATTAGGGAACTGCATGAAGCTTTTATTATTCAGGTGTGTCCACTAGCCCCATAGTATGGAGGTGTTTCCTTAGTTGACAGTGACCAGTCAGAAATCCTACTGTTAAACGTAGGTTTTTCCTGGTCATCGCCAAATATTTCTTCGGCGCCAGCTTCCCAGGATCGCCCAGGGTGATCCTGGCAAGACTGTATCCTTTGATTCCATCCATCTCTTAAGGGATTGAGCATGGGTGTAACGTTTGGCTAGTTCCGCAATTGTCGAAGTCGTTAGGCCGTAGGTGTCACTGGGTCCTAGAATTTTTAGTCCAGCGGTTTCCCTGGCTAAAGAATCAGCAATGCGATTTCCTTTACTCCTGTCGTGCTTTTTAACCCACCTCAGGATAATATTGTTATCTGCCGAGGCGTCAGCTAAATCTTGGTGGCACTCTAGTACTAGCCTCGATATAACACGTTGTCTGTTCAAGGCTAATAGGGCTTGTCTACTATTAGTGCAGATTATTATGTTTTTGCCAGAAATTCCTCTTCTGGTTAGTTCTTTTGTGGCAACTGAGATACCAGCTAGTACTGTTTGAACCACGCTGGTATTGTTTCCCTTTCCCCACTTAATCTTTAGGCTTAGTGCTCTCGAGTAAACTCCACATACTGAGCCTTTTTTCATTTTTGAACCATCTGTATATATGCGTATTGCATTTGCAGCATCTGGCTCTGTGTTCTGTTTTATTTGAATTTTGTAGGGTTTGTTAAACAAAAACCTGGGCTCAATTGCATCATTGGCTGCCTGCAGCTTAGGTAGCGCAGTGAGCGCTTCCTGCAATAGGCTTAACCTCAATTGGCCCACTCCTACTTCGGGGTTTCACCAGCCGTGCGCAATCGTACCATGGCCATTAACGCAACCTCCTTGACGTACAGGTCCAGAGGTGTCAGACTCAGACCACTAATTAGTTACATTGCTGCGGTTGGTGTTGTTCACAGCGGTTGGTGTTGTTCTCATGGCTCCTGGTGATGTTTAAACAAGCCATTCGCTGTATTTGATATAATTTTTGGATGGCTGTTGCTTGTAGAACCTTCGGTCCCCATGCAATTGCTCCATACGTTAACATGGGTCTTATTATTGCAGTGTAGATCCAGGTGACCACACGGGGTGACAGACCCCATGTGCGTCCCACTGTCTTCCGATACTGCTCATAAGCCACATATGCTTTTTTTGCTCTGCTGTGTAGATGAGAGTTCTATGTTAGTTTCCTGTCGAGGGTAATACCAAGGTATTTCACCTCTTCCGAAAAGTTTAGTTTGCTTTTGAAGATTTCGGGACGTTTCAAACCCGATAAACTTCTTTTCCTGGTGAAAAGGACCATCTCAGTATTTCTGTGCTGCTTGAAATTACCCATCAAGATCAAATTATTTGAATAAAAATGCCATAAGTTTAAAATTCGTGCTCAACCAAAATGACTGATGACATAACGAGTACGTTCATAATATATCGAAAACTGACAGTGTACTTGTCAATCAGACGACGGGGTAAACGCTTCTCGAGGTTCGTTCGTGAATTATTTTCAATTTTTGTCTTAAATTTTGCTAGTAGTGGAAAAAATTGAATATACACTATGGTGGAGAAGACAATTATAAGCCTCGCTCCTTATTCCGCTCAGGGCAAAGCCCCTCGTGAAATAATTTTGGTGCTCGGTCGATAATAATAGTCTTCACCACCTTGGTGTATAAAATACTGTTTGACACTAATAACCAAAACAAACTTTCTGTATTGAAGACAGCTAAGTCCTCCGCCACTTACACTGTTAAAAAATAGGAAATATAAAATTTCACTAAAAAGTATCTGTAGTTTGCAGTTGGCAGGGGAGTTCCTAGACTCTCTGTATATGATTCTGTTATTGCAATACCCTTGTGATACCGCGAAATAGATTAGAAAATCCATTGAAACGTATGAGAAATGGAGAGGCCGTAATGCGAAGAATGTTTCAGGATGAGCTTATTCTACATTAGATTTAATGATCCAATACGTTCTCATAGATATAGGTATTTGCGGAAGATCTTCCGTTTCGGTGTTGTAGATCCACCGGCACTTCGAGTTGATAAATGTGGTGAATAATTTCGACTCGATTCTGCTAAGTTTGGAAGCATCGATTCGGAGGTGGATACGAAGCAGACAGGGTGGAATGTATTATGAATAATAGTAGGATGTACGAATGGAATAGTTTGAAGAGAAAAATACTTTTTTTGTATTAAACGTTGTATTTCTTGAAGCTCTCTTTCGGAACAATATTTTTTTTTTCTGAAAGGAAACACATTGAATTATTTATTTTCATGCTTTTTAATATTTCACTCAACTTTTTCTATTGAGTGAGTGGGATGTGAGTGTACGAGCAAACAACCAAACACTCCGAAAGATTGGGAAAAAGTGTCTTTCAAGTGAAAATTCACGCAATTGGAAAGTGTGCTCAGTTCAATATTGACGAAAAATATGAAAATACCAGGATTATGATAATGCCAGATAGTCAAGCAGCCATTAAAGTACCGAATCCTTGCGTAATTACTTCTAAAATGTATCTGTATCTGTAAGAATTTAAAGGGTGGGTGACCCCCACAGCACTTAGGCCACAATTGGGCCATTGTGCATCCTTCTGAGTTTCCAACTTCCTTCTGGCTTCTGGCATCCAGCCTACTTGTTTGAAGTAGGCGATAACGTCGCCGGAAGTAAGCTCCCTCATGCTGGCTTGTGTTAGCCTGTACTCGCCGAATACGGAAAACCTAAATCCCCTAAATCCCAGTCTGTAGAGGTGTTTTCGTAGGTGGCAGTGACCGGTCAGAATACCCGTGGCTATCCGAAGGTTCTGTCTGTTCATAGTCACGTATTTTTTGACTACTTTGCTGTCTGGATACTGCAGCAGTTCCTTGGCAAGCCTGCAACCTTCTGCATCGTCCCATCTACCCTTAAAATTATCAAGTGAGTGTTCCTTTATTAGGTTAATCATAGCCGACGCCGACAGACCAATGAAAGTGCCAGGTCCCAAGAGTTTTTGGGAGGCTGCTTTCCTGACTAGTGAGTCGGTTACCTTTCGATTTACTGTGCCCCTTGATCCAGCCTAGAGTGACTTCGTTGTTGCTACAGGCTTCGATCAGGGACAGGTGACACTCCAGTACTAGGCCTGATGTGATACGTGGTCTGTTCAGGGCTAGTAGTGCTTGTCTAGGATGTGAATTTTACTACCTGTGGTGTTTCTTTTGGTAATCTCTTTTGCGGCGATGTAGATAGCAGTGAGCTCTGTTTGAGCAACGCTGACACTACAGCCCATCGCCCATTTGATGTTTAGATTCAGAGATCTGAAGTAAATTCCACATCCTGAGCCCATATTGGTTTTAGAGCCATCCGTGAAGATGAGGAGTGCGCCTTCTTCTGATGTGTCTTGTGTTTTATATTTAATGATTACCTTGTAGTGCCTGTGGAAGGCATATTGTGGTGAGATTGCGTCCGTATTTGCCTGCAGCAGTGGGACCTCATTGAGTGCCTCACGCCATAGGTTACGTCTCAATCTACCAGATCCTACGTCAGTTTGTATACCGGTAGAGCGTAAGCGTGTCATGGTCATCAAATTAACCTCCTTGATGGTTATGTCAAGGGGAGTGAGAGCAAGGATCCCCTCCATCGCTCTGGTTGGTGTGGTTCTCATGCCTCCTGTTGTATTGAGGCATGCTGTTCTCTGAACTTGATCCAGTTTACGGAAGACTGTCAGCTGGTTTGCTTGAACTTCCCAGGCAATCGCGCCGTACGTTAGCATAGGTCTGATGAAGGCAGTGTAGATCCAGGCGGTAACCCTGGGTGACATTCTAAAATGTTATGGGAATGCCTAAGGAAACTTAATGAACTAAGAGAGAATAAATTAGTCAACCTACTGTGGCTTCCAGGACACACTGGAATGAAAGGAAATGAAATTGCAGATGATCTAGCAAATAGCGAGGCTGAAACAACCTTTTGGGGACCGGAACTCCCATGTAATATTGGAAGAAATAGGCAAAGCCGAAAAAAAAGTTTTGATCATTGGAAAGATCTGGGAGATAGTTCTGGGTTACTACAACCACTTGAGAGCAAATGAATACTGATAGCGTTTTCCATTGGCATGCACTTAGTTGGCACCAAGTTCGAGCGTACTCTACACCAGTTCACCAGTGTACCGATATTTTGCACTGAGTGCAGGGTCAATGGAACACAGAAAAGTTGTCAGTTGTCATTCGTCAAATCAAGTTG
>CAJUYI010001572.1:79870-98546 GCA_910591695.1 Galerucella pusilla
TCAGTTCAGATTCAGTGCACCCTAGTTTTGTCAATGGAAAACGCTATGAGCCACGGTAAGATTGCACTAAGAGTTTTGACAGGTGACATGGCAGGACACTGTTTGCACCTTAAAAAGCTCAAAATAGTGGAGCAAGTAGAATGTAGATTCTATGGAATGTAAGTAAGTCTACAGATATCCCAAAATTACTCCGGTTTATAGGTCTAAAGAAGTCTTTGAGACTTTCCTCAGGACCTAAGTAGAAGTAAAGGGGTACAATAGATCTTTTAGGTCTCGGTGAAAATCACCCCAATATACAGTGCAGATGTCCAGGATTGAATATTTGCGATTTTATAATATGTACAGTTTTTAATCGTTGAAGAATTATTTCACTGTTTATGATATCCTGTTAGAGAAAAATAGTAATACACTGAATTTATACTTGATTCATTCAACACATTGTCGCCTATGGACCATGTGTTAAACTCCATGTAACCAAACAATATTCCTCGTACTGTATATACACACAAATTGCATTTTTTAGATTAATTTTATTAGACTAAAGCAAAAAAGAGGATGCATAATAAATGAATGTAACTCCTTGTGGGACCAAAGCTCTTTGCAACTCATTCCCAACTTCCAGTTAAAATGAATACCCAGAGATGAACCAGCCTTTTGCTTGTAAATTTATTGCACTCTAATTTATTGAGATTAAAAATACTTCTATGTCCTATTTAAAAAGCCATTTCAAGAAAAATCTAATTAATGATATGAATTTTACACGGGAAATTCTAGTTTTAACTAAAGCTTAACTAATTACCTAACGTAATTGGATCTAACGGTGTTTTGCCTTTACGATTTTTATTTTTTTCACCATAGTATTATATTGCATTTCCCATGAAATATAATTCCGCGTTAAAAATAAGAAAAACATGATTTTAAATTGGTTTGCTCATTAGGAAAACAGCAAAGGCGTAGATAGTATTAAGTAGAAGCGTCGAGTTTATATTGGGACAGTGACTTTCAAATTAAATAATAAGTTACTATTGAAATAATATAAGGCAGGTACCTACTATTAGTTCAAGGAAAATATCGTAAAAATAAGAAAGCGAATACTGATTTAGGATCGTTTTTAGGGTTCCGTGCCCAGAAGGTAAAAAAGGGACCCTATTACAACGCTATTACTAAGAATTAGCCGTCAGTACGTCTGTCTGTCTGTCTGTCTGTCTGCCCGTCTGTCATCAGGCTGTATCTTATAAACCGTGATAGTTAGACAGTTGAAATTAGCTTCACTTGTATGTCTGTATGTTTTCATAGAACACTTCATGCGAGAGACCGACTCGCACTTGGCAGTATTTTTAAATAAAATTCCATCTCTAACTTCGTCACATCCCCTATATTATGTGAGGGTCGCACAATGACATTCCGCGTTTATGTACATTTAAGAATGTTTTAAGTGGAATCAATGTTTGAATATGTAGGGCTTCGCTTTATAATTCAGTCCTTTGAAAAGGATGTAAAAAAGGTTTTTTATTTGCACAATTCTTACCCATTCTTTTTTGAGATACATATTAAATTTTACAAATTCTCACTGCTCGTTGACGTATTGTCAGCGAGTTTGACATTTTTTGCATGCGTAAATGGATGCTGGCAACAATTTGTAGCATGAAGCTGATCACGTTCATACATATATAATTAAATAATTTATGAATATAGATATTTTAATGATGACAACAGAATCGGACTTACCTTGGCCAGGCGCATAGCTACGACCCAACAGGAACGGACCCGCTCAGAATCGCAGGCGAGACAATGTAATTGGTCGGAGGACGAAGTGTAGGAGAAGGGCGTCGAGGCGGCGGCGACGTCCTCGTCGTTGTTGTCCGCCGTTTTGCCGGTAGATATCCAGGAAGGTCGTAGTACGATGCCCCACTCGGTTGGAGCACGAAATTGGTTTTTCGCGTTAAGTGTTGTATAAGCGTGAAACCTGCGTATATCGGCGTATACTTCTACGTCGTAACTCAATTTCCTATCTTCCGATATCTGTAAGAAATAAATATTTTTTCAACTAAAAGCAATACAATCATTATAACAATACTTTATTAATATCTAGCATCTACTGCTGGGGATTGAAATTTGGTTATACAAAGCGATGAACTATACAGCTGGCGTTTTTGTCTAAGGTATTGTGTTGAAACATTAGATTCGTTCCAACCTTGCAAAGAACCATTCTAGAATGGCCCTGCGCAAGCGCATATAGATTCCAAGCTATTCGTGACCGTAATATTACGGTTCTATTTGCGTTCCAACCATTTTGTGATCGTTCTAGAGCCGCAACGGAACGGTAATTTCGATACTCGATCGAAAGAAGGAATTATGAGGACTGACATGCGCTGTTAGTGGGTATTTTGTCAGTTGTTTTCAAAAGATTGTTGTTTTATAGTTTAACGTAAATGAAGTGTTTGTTCGTAACCCAACTATTGTGATAGGATATCAAGCATTAATTATTAACCAAATTATTGAACAGGTAAAACGTTATAAAAAGAGTAATAACCCCACTTAAAAATTGATTTGAGCTTAAATTAAATATTTGTTAAATACCCAGGAAATGACGAAGGAGATGGCGATTTTTTATTTGAAGAAACCAGTGAAGATGAGGGAATTTCTTTTACACCAACCAAAAATTAAAAATGAGAATATCTTTTGATTTTTTTTTATTGGTGAACCATTTTACCTAAGCACGCCTCAGCGTGTTTAAATCGAACATTAAAACACGCGCGTGTTTTAAAGTTACCGTGGCAACATCAACAACTCGAGAAACGAAGTCTAAATCTATGGTCTAAATCATGTCTAGATGACAATTTTTTTTATCATTGATCTGACAGGAGTAGTTTGTAACGTCAAAACTTTTATTCGAACAATATTTAACAATGTCAAATTTATAAATTACAATGGAAAATGCCGTTAGTATTGCTTGAAATATTAATATTTCGATTTTTCAAATCTTGGGAAATGGTATTTAAATTAATACTATTGACATTCACAGAACTCAATAAGGTTGAACTTCCATATCATATTATATATCACGAATTCAACCATTTGACATTTAGTTCTTATTTCCTTCATTACTTTTTATAGATCTTACATTAGATCTATAATAGATTATGGATGTATACTATACGGATCCGCAAGTAAACACAATTTACAAAAAATTGATGTTTTTCAGAACAAAGCTCTACGTACATGTATGGGTGCTATGATATTTACTCCTATTGAGCCACTTCACGTTGAAGCCCTAGAACCCCCATTACAATTTAGAAGAAAATACCTTGGCCACAAATTCCTCATTAAAATTATGTCTTCTAACGAAATTCTATACCACAATATATGTAAACTGAATGAATTCGATTTAACAAATAACTACTGGATACGCAAAAATTCACCGCCACTCTGTGATGCTTTCCGAAATACCAATAATCTAGGTGTATATAGCTCAGAGAAAAATATGGCTTTGGATGATTTCGACTACTTTCTGCATATCTTTAATTTCATTCAACCAAGATACCATGAAAATCCCATAATAAGCATTTCACTTTTAAATTCAATTTTAGCAAAATGGCCTAATTCCATACATATATATACCGACGCTTCCAAAACTGAAAATGGTACTGGTTGTGCCTTTTACATTCCAGGTAATAATATTGAAAAATTGTTTAAGCTTCCCTCAGACTTCTCAGTTTTTAGTGCTGAAGCGGTTGGTATTTATGAATCATTAAAATTTTTCTCTTCCTCTGGAAATAGTTCGGCCGTTATTTTGTGTGATTCACTGTCGGTACTAACAGCCATACAAAATCCTAGAATTCCTACTCTATCAGACAATCTCTATATATTTTACATTAAAAAGATGTTATTTCAATTAAAAAAAAACAATAAATTTGTTCAGCTGATATGGGTTAAAGCACATATAGGACTTAAACATAATGAATATGTAGATCATCTAGCTAAAGATGCAGTAGAAAATGGTAACACATCTATTTATCCGCTAACTGTCTCAGACGCTTTTGCTAATTCCAGGCTAAAACAAATTGGTCTTTGGAAAAAATATTGGATCGATTATTGTAAAATATCTAATACGCAATATTCCCTAATTCAACAAGAAATTCCGCATAGATGTTGGTTCAACTTATATACCTGCCCACGTAAATACATCACAACTATTATTAGACTTCGTTTTGGACATGCCTGTTATCCGGCGCATTTGTATAAAATAAAAATTTTAGACACAGACCTTTGTCAACATTGTCATATTAAAAGTGATTTAAATCATATTTTCTTCAACTGTATTTACTTGCTAGAATCACATTAAAGATCTTATAAATAGTGGTTATTTCCCACCTTTCAATATCTGTCATCTTTTATCCTTAAATAAAATGGAAGTCTATGATTGTCTGAAATTTATACATAAATCAAAGGTACGTTTGTGAATGTGTGAACCAGACTCGTTACCTCTGTTTAACCCATATGTTGTTATTCCTATCTTTCCGTGGCCTTATTTTTGTTTGTGACATATTAAAAAGTCTTGAAGGGCCCCTAGACAAGAAGCGTGTGACCCTGTTGTATCATTAGGTATTTACGACTTTTATTTTTTCTAGTATGTAGGCATGAGTGAGATTCATTTTTATTTTTTTATTTTTGTTTATATAAATTTTTCCTGATGCGACTGACTGAATGACGTGAGTCCAAGCCAAAAAAAAAAAAAAAAATCTATGATTTCCATTTCTTGTTGTTGTAGTAGTTATATACCAGTATTTATTTATTTCAAAGTGCACCAATAAAAAAAATAGCGTAAAGTATTCGTGGATAACTGGTCTTTAAAACACTTGCTCTATTTCGAGCACTCCGGCTTCGCTGTCGTGATCGAAAAATCACGCGTGTTTTAAAGACCTTAATATCCACTTATACTTTAATATACTAATTATTTCGAATGTACCCACTTTTCTTGAATAATTGCTATACGAATATATCAATACTTTTGTTTCGTCTGTTGTCCGTTACTATTACATAAAAAACGGTCGCTAAACGATAATAAAGTACGCCTAAAACCGTTCCAGATTCTATCAGTTCGGGAACGGTGCAAAGTTTGCGCCTGCGTATAAAACAATTCCTAACGACAAAGCGGTTCCAGAACGGTGATTTATCGAAGGTTGGAACGAACCTTTTGTGGTATGAGCCTGGATTCTAGGACGCTGAATTATCAATAACAACGTAAGAAGATTGAGGACTCGGCAAGCACAAAACTCCACGGCCTTTATTAAAGGTACACTGTACAATTTCAATTAAAACCCACCATTAACAGTTAACCTGTCAACCTCCATTTGAATTGATATTTTTTGTCTAGCTTATACTGAATTTCCTGACTCCTGCTTCGGATTCAAGCCTTTCTTATAGTTCGGTATTTTTGAAAAATTCGTACTGAAAATGGAATAAACTTGAAATTAAAATCCTAGAAAAAATGACTATTATTAACCCAACCTGGTTATATAAATAAATCTTCAATGTAATCAAATGTTAACCAAATATTTGACGACTCTACGTTCAAATATAACAAACCCCAAACCATTAACTCAAAGTTAAAAGTTGTTCTGACGCATTTTACGTGTTACACATCCATTAACATCGATTTCAGATGTGTTTTATTTAAATCGTGATATATAATAAATAGCCCAGTTGATTAACAATTTCAAACTCAATTTTCGGGTTATGTCATGTTCCTGCTGGTAGAAGTTGCAGTACTTCTGGTTGATGGGCAAAGCCAAAAAATACAGATGGCATGTCAGCTCAAATGACGGATGTAACAGAATAGGCGAACAGCTATGTTCTTGGATGGGCTCTTGACAGGGCACTGTAGACTCAGCGAACACATCGATGACTTCGAATTGGCAAACACTGGGAGAAATTAAGGAAGCCATAACACACATGTTAATGTGATGGTGGCTAGGCTAAGGTTTTCGACGAGGGAAAACCAAAACCCTCTCAATATATTGGAGGTCTGGCCTATGGAGCCTACCAATATGGTTGCGTTTGGACAAGGAAATCTGAAGCTATGTGTCCATTTGAGATTTTTTCTCGAGAGCTGAACTCAGCCGCTTGTTCATTTGACAGAAAATTTGTGAATTTTTAATCTCCAAAGAGTTTCTTCAGAGATAGTCGCGGCAGTGCTCTCCAGACCGTGTCCACAGCGACTGTGTGTTTGCGAGTTCAATTAGAAATTTAGATAATATGGAAGTGCATAATTCTCAGGGTGCAAAATAATTCTGTTGTTTCTGGATTGAATGACGATTCAGACTGGTTTGCTATCAAACCAGGTATCACAAACTTGAGGGAAGTAAATTGAGCCCACATTTTTTTTTAATTCCTTCATCTATAGTTATTCAAATGGACCATTGAAATTATTTTCTGCTAACAATGTTGAATACATTTACCTTATTCCTCAAATTATGTATTTTTCTTTGTACCTCGTCTGCAGTATAGTGCAATTTGTTGCTTCTATTCTCTATTACGGTACTCGGTACACTTTGTATCCCATAGGATGGAATTTTCTTCATAAATGTCAATTATTTTATAGATTTCGTCAGTTGACCATTGTCTTTTCGGCGCCATATTTGATAAACACCTGCTGCGAGCGCTCGCATAATTCAAACCTATGTTAAAATGTGAGAGTGAATCCCACACTATCAAGAAACCTCTTGTCCACATGCAAACAAACAGCGACTCGCTGGCTCTCGTTTTTTGTACTCTCGAGACTAACTCTCAAAGTAGTGTCCATTCCGAGAAATACTCTCGAGAGTTTTACTCTCAAGTGGAAACCTAGCTTAAACAGGGTACACCAAATTGATCCTCAAAGGTCGAGGTGGTGAGGCTCCTAGAAGCACTAAAGCCACACACAGTAATGAAATCTGGACAACAGAAAAACGAAGAATCGGTTTTTGGAATTTGGAAATTGAATTACACAAACTTTTATTTTCAATTTATTGTGGTTTATCGAATAAGGGAACGGTCTATAACTATTGAACCAACAATTTACCTTTCAGCTAATACTGACAGTTTATTTTCGGCAACCAATATCGCATGACATAAAGTAATTTTAAAAAGTTTGGAAAATTAATTGTATTCCTTCGATTAAATTAGAACCTATTTTGTTTCACAAAACGATAAAAATCATGAAAAATATGAATTTACTTCATTTATGACAGTTGATGGCAATTAATTAGAAAAATATCTTTGTTAGTTATTCGAAAGAATCGTAATCGAATAGAATACCATACAAATCTAGCTGTTGATTCATGTTCAAAAATTAACATCATAACAGTTCGTAAATCAACAGAGGAATTTTTACATAGTATGATGAGTATACTGTCATGTTGAGTCATCTCACGAGCAAGTTACCATCAAATCAAAAACAGCTTTAGGATGCCCTCAGGAGAAGGCCCTGCCACCAATACTGTGGGCGACATAAGTAGATGACATCAACAAACTGCTAGGGGCCAATTTGCAGGAAGAATGCAGAGGACTCTAAATATAGTAAATAACTGATGTGCCAGGACCGGAAATTCCATAGGCCAAAGAGACTATTGCGATCAAAATCTCACATAGCTCACGTACCTCACAGAAAATAGCTACGACCTTGAGCAGATGCAGAAGAATGTGTGGTAAGAACTGGGGTCTGAACCCTGAAATGTTCTTATGGTTATGTACAAGGGTAATGAAACCAATAACAACCTATGGATTTGTGGTATAGTGGGTAGGTGTGAACAATAAGACTGTTGAGTAATGTCTCGTTATGACATCGCTAAAGACAAGAGATTCCATAGAGGTTCATTCTAAGCTAGTATGGGATTGTGTGCGAACTGGGAAACCGTAGCTCGGTTTCCAGAGGACATTAGATGGAATGATCAGACTATGCCATTCGTTGATATCAGCCCTAGAAAACTTAACAAGATAGCCAACATTATGTACAACTCATTTGAACATAATTTCATGAGAAAATATCTTCTCCCATTTGTAATTGAATATTCTATACCTGCTGCTGCTACCTGCTGAAAGTCCTGGAAGCACATTACAAAAAAAGAATTTTTAGTGTCTGTTAAAATTTTACGAAATAAAATACATGTAATGGCTTTAAAACGACATTTTACTCGACCCTCGATATTATCAAAATCTTTTTGGGGAGAATCGTGTCCCATTTTGAGGGAAAGTACCGAATAAGAGTGTCTTTTATCGAAAATTGACGGTGCTGAATGTTTTCTTGAACCTTGACGCAGTTTCCATTTCGTTTGCGTTATGCATATATTCGTTCAAGAGCATGTATATTATTTTTCCAGCTCTCCCAATAATGAAAATTCAGAATATTTTCAGAAATAAATGATATTAAAGAAAATAATGGGACTCAGGTGAATTGGGAGACAATTTAAATTGTGCACGCCCTAAGTATAACATATTATAAATAGTTCAGGATCAGATGGAACGACTTTGTAGGAATGGAATAAAAATATTTTCACTAATAAAGAATTGTTCAAAAAAAATAATGACATGAAAATCTAGATTGTGCTGTGCACACTTGATAAATTTATTTTAAATAGAAATAGTTCAGCAACCTTTATCTTCATTTTTTTGTTTCTAATTTTCAAGATATCATTGATATCATTACCACTGCATCGACCATATAAAGCATGTTATCGCACAGCACTGCACATTATTTGCAAAGTTGATAAGAGAAAAAAAGGAAACTGAGGTCGGTACACAACGATTTGATATCTTCAGTCTAGCCGCAATCAAACTGATTTTTTTTCATAATTCCGCAAGTGGGACCTCGTTCTAGATAAATCAAAATAACTGCACGACACAATTCCTGCTAATGGAAATATAAACAACTTTTATTTTTAAATGAAAGGTAGAGCTAGAGCTTAACCAAATTTATAGGATGGATAGTCTTTTCACTAGATCCTTCTTGGTCGTGTCTTATATTCGAAGATAATGTGAGAGGTTGCTTTCGCCTCTTTCATGCACAACTGACAATTAGGTTATTATTTCAATAGCCATCGGCGAAGGTTTTTTTAACAAGATTTTGCCATGTTCTTGCTTTGGCACGTGTCTCCAGTCTCTACGATTGATGTTTAGTTTTAATCTACCGAAATGAACAGCCACATGCTGCAATTTTTGATACTCCAAATGCTGGTTGATTACCTGTGTATGCCGACCCATTGCCAACAATACCCTTGTGCCTAGCGTTGCCAGGCGTCCGGATAAAGCCGGACATAGTTAGGCTTTTTGATCTCTTGCCCGTCCAAAATAAACGGTGTCCGGCTTTTTACATTTCGCAAAGTAGCGAAAATTTTTGTTTTGTTCAGATTGTTTTTGGAACTTTAGTTCTTTACGTCAGGTTAGGTATGAGCGACCGGGGGTCGCGACGCAAAAGATCTGACCGTTACGTTACGTTATGTTATATTGCTTCGTTATGTGCCTTGCTTGCGTGCGTGTGCTCTCTCCTGAGTCTCTCTCTCTCGTTTACGAAGCAGCGATTCATATGCTTCGGCCGGGAATCGAGCCCGGGCCGCATTTAGGCAAAACGTACCACATATTAACCATTGCTCTAAAATCTTCCGTGCTGATTGGTCCGCGACTAAACGCGGTACGTTTTGTCTAGATAGGGTCGAAAGCAGGTACGGATTTACTTTTCGAAATACAGGGTGTTGAAACTTTGAAAACTTGAATGTTTTAATTCGATAACTTTAAAATGGATGGATAAATTGATTTGACATTTGGCAGGTTGTTTTTAAATGTAAAAGGGCATATTTTGGTAAAAATAGTAGTTTGTGCAACTAGTGTGAATATGATAGCCATATCGCACGAGGACGAAGTTCATGTTCATGTGCGATATGGACAATCCACACGAGTTGAACAGCATACTTTTTCTACGACCCATTTAAGAAAAAATCTAGAAAATAAAAATTTCTATAAACTGTAATACAATATGTCTCAGTAAGTTGGAACCATATGGGAAACTTTTTTATCATCAATTTTAGAAAAAAAACTTATTCTTCATAAAAAGTTCTGCATGTTCTAAAATCTAAAATACAATCAACAGATATCACTTTTTTTCAGTCGTGTACGAGGTATGTCAAAAAATATGAATTTTACTCAAGAGTAAAGTACCTTTAAATTTGACAATATCGAAAAATGTTATTAAAAAAAAGTTTATCAGTACCAAAAACTATGTTCAAATATGCAATTACATTCATTTATTTTGGAAAAATAGGTTTTGTGCTTGTTTACTATTGTTTCTATTTTGAATAAACATTTATCTCTTGTGATAAAAATAACAGAAATTATTTTTTCATGGCAGATGGATAATATTAGATATCTAACAATAGCTTACAAAATAAAGGTACTTTACTCTTGAGTAAAATTCATATTTTTTGAAATACCTCGTACACGACTGGAAAAAATTGATATATGTTGATTGTATTTTAGATTTTAGAACATGCAGAACTTTTTATGAGGAATACATTTTTTTCCTAAAATTGATAATAAAAAAGTTTTCCATATGGTTCCAACTTACTGAGACATATTGTATATGTATGTATGTATGTGTGATTTTTGGGGTGACATTCACTGAGACCTAAAAGATCTATTGTGCCCCCTTACTTCTACTCAGTTTCTGATGAGAGTCTCAGAAACTAGTAGTTCCTTTAGTCCTATTTCCCGGAGGAATTTTAGGATGTCTGCAGGCTTCAACTTAGGCAAATGTTCCTCTTCTATCCAGTAATCTCCCAGGTGCTGTGCTCTAGGATTCTGGAGTACTGTGCAGTTGGAAAGTATGTGGATGGAGGTTTCTTCTTCCATTCCACAATATCTGCATTCTTCTTCCTCCACTATTTTGAGCCTTTTCAGGTGCCCATTCAGGCGACAATGTCCCGTTAGGATCCCTGTCAAAACTCTTAGCGCAGTTTTACTTTGACTTATGCATTCTTTTGATCTCAACAGGTTGTAGTCACCCAGAAGAGTCTTTGATTGTATAAGCCCTACTAGATCTTTCCAATGGTCAGACTTCAAACTGAAAATTTAACAATTCAATTTTATGTTTCCACTAATTTTTTTGTGGTAAACGTGCAGTTCTTGAATGTAAAATTTGTATGATGCTACGGTTTCCCTTTTTAAATATACGATGCTGTTAAAAGTAGATGTTGCCAGTCGGACTCCCTCATGAAGGGTACCGTACCATTATCTATAATAATGAATATACTGCTAAATATTTCAAACGTCTACCTGTTGTCGTTATCAATATCAAGCAGAATAATTATTTAAAAATAAAATAAACAATAAAAAAAAATTCTTCACGGGGAATCGAACCCGGGTCTACCGCGTGAGAGTCTGGTTTGCTTACTACTCGACCACCGAAGAATATGCAAATTGTTTATCTATAACGTCAGATGTATTACATAATTTTTGCTTAAAAGGAACTAAAGTTCCTACCGTGTGTCCCGCGACACTTTCTACCTTTTTTTTAATTTTTTTTTGCTTTGGGAAGTAGTAGCAGGTGAATAAGTCTTATTTGTGCAATTGCCTTTTATTAAAATTACAGATGAATTTGAAAAAGTTGATAAATGTTTATCTAGAATTGAATTTTGATTGATGGCTTTATTTGACCCATTAATAATAATTAAATTACTTAGAGTGACTTGGCATTCGATTTTATTTATATTTCATAAGAATTTAACAGGATTTATGGGTTCTTTTTTTTAATTTCTTGGGAAATTAAACCACAATATTTTTAAATTCTTTATTTCAACGTTTCGGTAGCGTTCCAGATACCGTAGTCAAGAAAAAATAATATACCACAAGGAACATACAGAAGATATTAAGGATTTATGGGATTAATTTGATATCACAAACTATTTTTTTGTCGTACAACGCCTACAGTTAATAAAAATTACAAAGCGTAACAATATTTTTATTTTATTTAAAACAATAACAAAACCTTCAGCTTACATGAAAATAATCACAAATTTAGTTGACTTGATTTAGTAACAATACAATAAATTACGAATTATACAACAATGTCGTTCTATTGCGTACAATACATACAGAATAGTTACACTATCGGTGGAATGTCAATTAATGCAGGATGAATAATATACAAATAAACATAAAAGAAATGGTAGGTATACGACATTGAAACAAATTTTGCTATCTACAAGTTCCGACATTTTAGGAATTCTAATAAAAGTTATCACTTGCATTGTTATTCATTTCATAAACAACATAAGTAGTTATTTTAATTTATTTTCCATATTCAACAGAAAAAATTGTTATTGAAAAACTTTATAGAGAGTTAAAGCGAAAGTGGGAATCAAAAAGCTATTATTTTCAAAAACTAGAAATGGCAAATTGTTTGAAACATATCTACATTGTGTTTCAATTTTGGATATCGAGGCATTTTTTACACTTTTTTGAATGCGTATATTATGCCTAACGAACAAGCGCCAAAGTAACTTTTCGCTCTAAAGTGCCAAATTAAGGCAGATCGCGGAAAACGTCAACTTTTCAATTGGATTTTGATGTTTAAAAGCAAACATTGTATAGAGATCGTAAAAATAATTATTTTTTGTACAATTGTGCGAAGTCCACTTTTCCGCACTAGTACGGAAAGTAAATTTGTTTTTGGGGAGTATACTGACATTTGAATATTTAAAATATATATTTGTATTGTTGTAGTTTACCAAATGACTGGATAATTCATTTATTAGAATTCTGCTATAATTCTTAATAAAAAGAAACGTATGTTTCAATAATTCTTCAATTGCCCTGGTATAAGCCTCATCAAATGAATGTCAAATAATAATAATAATTAATTTGTTGATATGTATTTCATAATAAATGTTCCTTTATGTTAACTTTTAGGTTTTTTTCCGCATGGTAGTAGAAAAGATAGTGTACCTAACACGAGCGTAAAGTGACTTATCCACACGCGATTGCTGGCCCAAATCCGATAAAGCGTCGTTCGGCCATCTGCAATAGCGTGCGGAGAAGTATCACTTTCCGCACTATAGTCTGTACAGAAAGTACGAGGAGTAATAAACCCTAATTAAGTATGCAAAACCTTTACAGGGAGCACCATGAAATTTTTGATAAATCTCTTACTTTAAATTACATTTCTTCCGTGAATCTAAAAACCAGGTAGATCGACCCCGTATTTGTTTCAGTTGTAGCAAAATTTAGGGTTTCTTCATTGTTAAAGGATTAGCAGATAAGCAATAACGCAATGCAGTGGTGTGTATTTTGGGAAAAAAATACGTTTTAAATTATAATATAATAAAAAATGAAAAGAAATAATTATTGGAATACATTTATTACTTACATTTTATTCTATATCCGACTCGGAAGAGGAAGAATCGTTGTTGACATTAATAATAATAGGGTCGATTAAATCATCACAAATATTGTCAATTTGCAACATATTTGCCTCTACTTTGATAACATGCTCGATACAGTTTGTCCAATTTTCCTTACTAACATGACTTACAGCACTCTCAAACAATTTCACAACATCGTTTATTTTAAAAGTAGTATTTTTTCCAACTTCTCCCTTTACCTGAGCCCATATTAATTCTATGGGATTAAGTTCACAATGATAAGGGGGAAGTCGAAGAACTGATATACCACGAGAAGAAGCCATTTCTTCTACAATGTAGGTTTTGTATTTATTCTTGTTCATTTTTGCAATTCTGTAAAGTTCTTTCCTTAGTGGATCTTTTGGAAACTTAATATTTTTCGAAATAAGCCACTCCAAAAGCTCTGCTTTACGCCAACGACTTGTGGGCAACGCTTCTCGTAACCGTGAATGGTAACTTGCGTTGTCCATAACAATAACAGCCCCTTTTGGAATCAGATCCAACATTTGAACAAACCATTCCTCGAAGACATCCCCATTCATATCTTCGTGATAGTCCCCCGTGCGTTTTGAAATAAAAGTTAATAATCCACCATCAACAAAACCTTCAGAACTTCCAACATGGACAATGATAAGTCTTTTTCCTTTTCCAGATGGTGGCTGCAAACCTAACGACAAACCTTCCACGAATGCCTGCCTTCCGCTTTTAATGTACAAAATGTACCTTTAATATATTTTGGTACGTCTATGAAATCTACTTAAATGAATGATTTATTACTCCTCGTACTTTCTGTACAGACTATAGTTAGGTACTATTTTCGCTTTCACCGGAAAGCCTATCATATGAACACCAAAAATAGGGCGGAAAGTATGGTTTAGCAGCTCAGTGGTTCCAGTTGAGTATTTCAAGGTTCAAAATAAATTTTCCTCAAACGTTAATGTAGGTAAATCAAAGTTTTTTGTTATATTTTCCTATTTTTTTGTTTATTGGGTAGGAGAATTCGCGAAATACATAGTTGTGTGTTATAAATGCAGAAAACATTTCATTCTCTGGATGCTAAAGCTCATTTTCTGCACTCGTGACAGAATTTACTAAGTAAATATTTCGCATTTTTGAGGACGGGTATAATCTCTCAGCTTCCCTCTCTAAAACTGTACAGCGTGTGTGTATATGTCCTAGTCGAGTTTTTTACAGGATTTCTGTGGTTTTTAAAAGTTAAGTTGTTATTTTTGCACCAGCTCGAACTATCTATATACAAATCTATATACAAATTGCAAGAAGTCTTTTCGCGATTTACACAAGAAAAACTACTTGAAAGAGAGAGAAGAATAATTGTGGGCAGTCAGCATTGAGTGTGTTCAGTTCCAGCTACCAATCTGATAAGAAAGCAGCATTGCCAGTTTAGAATGTTTGGTACTTTCTAAGGAGTAAATCACTTATTTTGAATTTGACTTTTAACACGGGAAAGCCTTATTTAATAGGAGAAAATCGAGATTGGTAATGTTATTGACTTTTCAAAAATACATGAGATCAAAACAAACAAGAAGAAAATAATATAAGTAGTTCAAGAAAAAATTTGGACAAATTACAATATGTAACAAATAAAATCTATACACTGCTTTCTATTCAACAATTATTGGTATTTAACATTGTTGCGACAAAAATTGGGAATAACATTTACAGATAAGTATATTTGGCAACAGCGATTAAAATAGGGGGGCATGGAACACACCTCCATCTCAATATAGGTACTGACAAATTAGGACGTGTGTTCACTAAACCCAATTTTACTATGCCTTGACCGTGGAAATTGGACCCTGTCTACATTAGTAGAGTACTTGAATCGTCGTAGTTCACATTCTCTACATCTGTTCCTACTCTCGCGCCATCGACTCTCCTTGTAACTAGTCTCTATGCGTACTGGGTAAATCAAAACAAAATTACTGGTACGAGCGTATAAATTGAATATTAGTCAAATTTGTATTTAAAAACAAAATTGCTTTTTCATAAGCTTGGCTGATCTCACTTTTTTTTCCGATACCGAAATGGCAATAAAAATGTTATCGCGCCCCTCTGAACTTTCTATACTGTCACGAAAACCGACCTCAAAGCATATCTCAAACCCAACCTCAAGGCACACTTCATTTTTTGCATCACCGAACACACATTTCACTGTAACTTCAACTATCAACCTTAAAGCCTCATTCAAGATTTATGACAGACACACCACCATCAGACATAATGTCAATTTTAGATGAATATCGCCTTAAACAACTCCGTTAATATAAGGGAACGGGCGAAAATAAGATTCTGCGTTTGGATTTTTATATTTAATACTGGATTTTTTCACGTTGCAATATGAATGAAGTCTTTGTGTTGCTGGTACACCGAGTGCGTATAGTTTTAACGAGATAAAATAACGGATTAATTTCCATTTTTTAAATAACACAAAACGTCCGTCAAACGTAATTTACTATCAATTAAATTAAACTGCATCGGTTTATGCAGTGTGTTTTGCAATGCAATAAAGAGTGGTGAAATTGGTCGCCGAATCGGATAGCTCAAATAAATAAATTTTAACGCTTTTCAGTTAAATCATCAGCAAATAATCACTTGTAGTCACAGCTGGTCGAAACGCAGGGTCGGAGATAATATTGTGGGATTTTATATTGGATGCCTAGAGTATAGTGTCGCGAAAACCGGGTGTTCATTTAAACTGTACATCTTATTTATGATGGTTTATGATAAATTTTGCTCTCGGACATACCACTTTTCTATAATTTCATGAGTATGCCTAACACATTTTTCCTAAATTTGTTGATGACATTGTTGCAGTGCCTCTTTCCACAAATTCATAACAGAGCTATCTGAATACTTACCTTTACCAATATATTTATTGTAATATGACTAACAATTTGCCCAAATTAATTCAATAGCGTTGAATTCACATTGATATGGCGGTAGTCCAAGCAAAATATGTTTCATACAATTCAGTTTGATGGAATTCTATCCATAACCATGATGAAATGTCAATTCAAGGTTAGTTTCCATTGCGAAGTAAATAAATAATAAGTAGATAAATAATCTTTACTTACCACAATAATTCGAACACTCGGGTGTAAGTAAGTCGTTATAACAACTGTTTTTTAATTAAATTTATATGCAAGGGGCAAAAAAATTAGTAAAAATGTGAAATGAAAATGTAAACAAAGTCTTTGGTCTGTCAACGTACATATTCGCGTTAAATTATCGCCGACATTCATCATATCATATGGCTAATCTCTGTTTGTTATATTATGTTGTAATGGAACAAACGGTTTCATTTCGGGGGTTTAGATTCTGTGAGTAGGAAAGAGACGTACTACAAAAAGTAGTATGTGAATAATTTCATACATGGGAAGAGATTCACCGAACGAACTGTATTCTATAAACTCGACATAACTTGTTCTCCATCTATGCCAATTTTTATAGAAATCGTGTAAGAAATTTACAGAATCTAGATAGTGTAAGCATGTATAGGATATCCCACTAAGAATGGTCTATTAGAAGTTTTGGAAAAACTACTAATAGCCAAGTCATTTTTTTTATAATTAGTTACTGAACTAAAATTTTGGCGTGTTTGTAATCCATTGTATGGCCTTCAGAAAATACGTATTAAGTAGTAGTCGTCCCAGTGCTCCTACCAAAATACCAAATTTTCCAAAATTTGTTATTCATAGATGTCATAGAGCTTTTAAAATTCCCGAAGTTATCATCTATATAAAAAAGGTAATGTTATACTTTTTTTTATTTTCTCTTTCTCATAAAGATATAAAATAACGTTTTTATGACCCTATGAATTCTATTAAAAAAAGGTTTTATAAATAATTAAGGCAAACAAATAGCACCGCACAATATCTCTAAAAAATTCAAAAAGCAAACGGAAGACACGAAGGGAAAAAATCCGAGGCGTATATTCCACCGAGACGTATTCTCGTGAAGAATCTTGTGCCTAAGCGTATTAAAAATTTAAGAAAATGTATACTAGTAGCACTTTTTTGTTAAATTCATAAAAAAAAGTTGAAACGAGCTGGTACATACAGGGTGTGTTAAAGCGAGTTCAAAATATCTTCACTTGATATTTATGGAAATTAATTTTGCACACCCTTCTACCGGTTATAACGACAGCATGTTGAATAAATATGATGTGACATCAGTGTACCTTCGGTTGTCATGGAAATAAGAAAAACATCAATTGTCATCAAATTAATTGTTACCGCACTGCGTAAAAATGAAAATATACTTTGTTTAAATCTCCATTATATTTGAACCTATGTTCAACTTAAGTTGTGACGCGTTTCGCTAACCAGTAGCTTTCTCAAACGAGTGGGGTATATTGAAAAATTTTCAATTTATACAGTGCCTTAATACCTACTTAATTCTAGCGATATTGACAATAGTATTATAATCTATTTACATGGAAATAAAAAGGAAAAAGTGCCTAAATATGGGATTAACTAAAGTATTTAACAAGTTTACCTGGAAATTCATTCACAACAATCTTCCGGAACCTTTCTAGGTAAATAGGTTTAATAAGGGAGAATTGTTGATATCTATTCGGTCGGTAAGAAGATTATCTCAATATTTGTTTTTATTTATCTCAAGAACTTCTAAAAAGATTGAATTAGAGAGATTTAGGTTCTATATTCAAAATTTTAATCGAAAGTGTATTGGTTTGCTAATAAATGATTTGAGTAGTTGGAATCTGATTTTTGGTTGTCATAGCTACGTTTGTGTTCTGAAATTCTAGTTTTAAAATTCTTAAAAGTTCTACCTGATACAAATTTCATCATAGTTGTCATTACCACATTTCAATATATAAACTCCTGATTTGTTTAATTTTAAAGATTCAGATTTATTGTTTTTCATGAATTTGGATAAATTGTAATCGGTTTTAAGGCAAATATTCAACTCTCGGCTTAATTGGAAACTTCATAACAACACACTCAAAGGCATTTGTCTTAAAATACTTAATATCATCAAAGCTCTCTGCCACTATCACTGGGGATCCGACGAAAATACCTTATTAAGAGTTTACAGATCCCTCATCCGTTCTAAACTAGACTACGGAAGCTTTATTTACATGTCAGCCTCCAAATCCACCATCAACTCACTGAACTCTATTCACAATACAGCTCTCTCTCTCGGTGCTTTCCGTTTTAGTCCAGCTGCTAGTCTATACTGTGAAGCAAATGAGCCACCCCTGT
>CAJUYI010001572.1:103546-115809 GCA_910591695.1 Galerucella pusilla
ACTGACTGGCATTAAAAGTTCGAAGTAAATTTGCAAACAATGAGAAATGTGCTTTGAAGATTTTTAAAAACGTTAAAAACTTTCTTTACCGTCAACAGACAAAATTAATGCCACAATATTAAAAATTGTATCCTTAAAAGACACTTATACCCATCTAATTGCAACCGATGAAAAAAAAGCAAGTTGATAAAACAATTATAATATTCGACCATATATGACTTAAGGTAATTCTCAAGATTGCTGGAAATGTTTCATTGATGATGAAACGTTTACAACATTCAGGCAATCTAATAAATATTTAATTTTAAAGTTATTTTTACTACAAAAATGGTAAAAACTAGAATAACATATTGTAATTTATACAAAATTTATTATTAACAACTTTTTTTATCAAATTTTAGATACGATTAACAGCTAATTAATATAGATAAAATCTTCAGATTTACATAAATTACAATTTTATACGATTTATCAAAAAAAATAGACAGCAATATTACGTGGATTTACAAAAAAATTTATTAGTTTTTGGTGGACAGCGTATTCGTGTTTTTTGAAAAACGATTTATGAAAAGAAAAATTCTAGTTAAGATATTGAATTTGGTGACTAAATTTCCATAAAATTAGCAAATCTTAAGGCGGCGCCAGACATGCGGCATTCGGCGAATACCGAGCGACTGCTCGCCAAGTAGCAAGTAGTTGAGTTACTCGGCAAGGTGTGCGCCAAATGACAAGCACCCAAACCAGATATTCGCCATTCGTTGGATGCGGATTCAGAGCGTTATACGGCAAATATTCGTTTCCTTTGATTTTGCTTCGAAAGACCGACACACAACGGGAACTACGTGAGCACTGCACAAATACTAAAATTGGTCATCGGCAAGTAGCGATCAACCCGTCCACACATTCGCTACTTGGCGAGCAGTCGCTCGGTATTCGCCGAATGCCGCATGTCTGGCGCCGCCTTTAGAACGCTCCATTAATTTTTTTGGTTTCATCATTGTAAATAAAACAACCCGAAAATCAAAGTAAATATATCACATTTATTATTCTTTCAATTATTTTTGGGAAATTAAATTAAATTTCAATCAATATTTTGAAGTTGAAGACTGCAAAAATTTGTCAAATTTTCAAGACCCATACACAGTAGTTATATTTTTTATAAAAATGATTGTTAATGAAGAACTATTTTTATAATAACATTCTGTGTATCTGCACTATACTCTACTCTATGTGAATAAGTAAGATATGATTATTTATGTTTTTATCAGGTTTGTATATTAAATTGTGTATTGGTAAACAACAATTCTAACAATAAATGATAAGAAAACCTGGATAATAACTGATGACATTATAGGATCGTTCCAACTGACGGTAGAACCGTTTATATTTCTTGGGATGGTACAAAAACTGTACCTTCTAGGAGTGATAAAGTTGATGTGTTAGTTCAAGAACCATCCCTAATTTGAATACTCGATACGATTCCAGAACGGATTATAAATGTTGGTTGGAACAAATCTTATATGTTTGCCAGGGAAGAGGGGTAGGTATCATAGAATGGGGAAGACCTCTAAGAGATGGAATCCTTTCAAATATATTTCAATCAATTAATAATGATGTTGGTTCAGTGTCCAGACAATATCATGTGTCAAAATCGTATTTAACAGATTTTCTCGCGTTTTGAAATCAATGTATTAATTTAAAACTGAAAATATTCTAAGCAAATAGTCGGTTTTGTGACGTAATAGCCCCAAACATTGGGGCGATTAGGATTAGTTGGAAACTGAACGACTCATGCGCTCAAGCTTCTTAAATATGATTGGTCGGCTCAAGGTCGATACTAGTACGTCATACTGCAATACACCAATGATAGCCGCCTTTATAAATGACACGTTAATATGTTTGAAATGAAAATTATTTAATTCAATACATTAATATATAATATACAGGGTAGCGAGAAAGTCTGACAGCAAGTCTTTTTCTTTGAAAATAATAAACATATAATTATCAAATTTTAGGGTTATGAACAGTATTGTATTCTTCGTTTTTGAGAGGAACTGGCAAAAAAAACGAAGAATACAATACCGCTTATAGCACCAAAATTTGATAATTATATGTTATTTCTTTTCAAAGATAATGACTTGGTGCCAGACTTTCTCGCTACCCTGTATAATAATATATGTAAAATATATAATTACATAATATAGTAGTTTTTAGGCATGAAGATTACGATTATCCTGTTTTTTAAAATTAGTGGTCTTTCCCATTTACCGAATATAATGCTAAAAAAGCCCAATAGTAAAAATACAAAAATAAAGTGAAATAATACAACTAAATCCAGAGAAATGTTCAATTTAGTTACCATTGTTATCTTCGTTATCAGGATGAGTATTATATATTTTTGTCCAAGTTTTCTGTAGATTTAGTGTTGGAATTATTGTTAAATAAAACCATAAAATTTATTAACAAATTTTAAAACAATGATAAACATATCTCACATTTCCAAAATAAGTAAAATAGTTCCTGGAACTTGGACTCCACTAGACGATACTGTCGAGAATGTTGATACAGTAAATATTCCTTCATTCACAATAATTAATGTATATCAAAAATATAATTTACTGTGAATGGGTCTTGTAAATAATTGTCAGACTCGACCTTGTCTACTAGTTGTCGAAATTATTCATAAGTGTCAGATAGGGAACAAAAATTTATATAACTGGTAACTAGTACAACCAAAACGTTGAAATAGAAATTTAAAAAAAGAGGACTGATGATGAGAGGAATAAATTAAACAAAGTACTGATAATAACTCTTAAATTAAGACATTAAATTGGAAAGGACGATTAAAAAGAGCAGATAGTTGATGTCTAATTATGTAAAATGAAGACTTTTTCAATATTATTTAAATTTTTTTCTGTATTGCTATATATTTTTGAAGGTCTTAATCATTAATTAAATATTATAATTATTTTTAAATAATTTTGGCTAGAGAAAATGGCAATAGCTCAACATTTCTGTGAACACAAAGAAAACTTTGTGTTGGTTTGAATTTTTGCAACAGTTATACCTTACTATCCAGCAGTCTAATTACAAATAATAGTAATAATAATTTACTATTTTCCTTTGTAAAATAAAGACTTACCAATGATTATGTCTCAGACTATAGAAACTATCGCAGAAAATATCACATTAATATTTAATATCGTAACCGTAAACTTAAAATCGCACTAAATATTTAAAAAGAGTTTGTACCATGGTGTGCTGTATCACATATTTTTTTGTTATCATAATATATATATTTATTGCAATGAGAAAAAGAGTAAGTTCCGGAGTAATCCTGCCGTATACCCCACCTCGACAGCCGGCTTTCAACTGATTCAGATAGAAGGTTCCATACTTCCACAGCCGCCTGACAGTCTAAAAGCCGGTATTCCGGGAACCGATCGGCTACGAGGTTACCCGAACATGTGACAAACAGCTGATTTTGTTGCTACCTCGATTTCAGCAGATACGATCGCCGGTGTGTTTTAGTGGAGTGGATAAAGCCAATATTTGAAGCATAAACTTTATAATTAAATTTTTGTTGGTTCTTTTTTAATAAAAGTATGTATGTATGTATTTTGGAATGACATTCACTGAGACCTAAAAGATCTATTGTGCCTCCTTACTTCTACTCAGTTTCTGAGGAGAGTCTCAGAAACTAGTAGTTCCTTTAGTCCTATTTCCCGGCGGAATTTAAGGATGTCTGCAGGCTTCAACTTAGGTAAATGTTCCTCTTCTATCCAGAAATCTCCCAGGTGCTGTGCTCTAGGATTCTGAAGTGCTGTGCAGTTGGAAAGTATGTGGATGGAGGTTTCTTCTTCCATTCCACAAAATCTGCATTCTTCTTCCTCCAGTATTTTGAGCTTTTCAGGTGCCCATTCAGGTCACAATGTCCCGTTAGGATCCCTGTTAAAACTCTAAGCGCAGTTTTACTTTGACTTTTGCATTCATTTGATCTCAACAGGTTGTATTCACACAGAAGAGTCTTTGATTGTATAAGCCCTACTAGATCTTTCCAATGGTCAGATCTTCTCTTTTTCTCGGCTTTACCTATTTCTCCCAATATTACATTGGGGCTGATTCCGCAAAAGGGTTCAGGCACCAAGAAACGTATTTCAGTCCCCCTTTTTGCTAGTTCATCTGCTATTTCATTTCCTTCTATTCCAGTGTGACCTGGAATCCATAGTAAGTTTGTCTAGGCATTCCCACACCATTTTAGAACTGATAACGCATGAGCTCAGTGCTTTAATGGCTGTTTAACTATCCGACATTATGATAATCCCTTGTCTTCTGTATCCTTTATCAATATTGAACTGGGCGCACTTTCTTATGGCGTGGATTTCCGCTTGGGGTTTTTCCCAAACTTTTAGAGTGTTTGATTCTTGGCTGAACACTCCTATCCCAGTTCCTTCTATTGCTTTTGAGCCGTCTGTGTACCATTGAATGGCATTCTTTCCAAGTCTAGTAATGGTATTTGGATCCCATTCCTTCTTGTTGCTTAATTCTTTAACGAATTTCTTTGAAATGAAAAAGTAAAATTGATTTAAAAATTTAGCACATATTCGTTTTAAACCAATCTTGGACAGGTATCAGTGGCGACATACCAGAGGAGGTGACACCTCCCCCGGAAACTTTCATCTTTCAACTCTCAACTTTTTCATTGCTTTGTTTTTCTGATTTTAGAAAGTAATTCCGATAATAGCGCGCACAAGTATCCACTATTTGAGAGCCACACATCTTTTGGTACATGCCTCAACTACACATTTCTATACCAAACGCTAAAAGTGGTTAACTTAATAGAGCAATCCATTGACGCAACGGCAACAAGGTATAGCTTCAAAGATAAGTTTCAACTGAGAGATAAAGAAGACTGGAAGAAAGGTGCACTCATACAGGCTGAGGCAATCTTGTATACGGGCGGCTTCAAGGCAGACGTAGCTGTAAGAGCCATAATTGTATGGCTATAGCAAATGATATCTATCCCAACAAGCCTATATAAGGACTTTGCATTTAATTGCATTTTATTCCATAGATTGCATAGGTATCTTAAACTCACTTGGAGACAATTGCAAGGCCATGGAAGCCTGAGTACCAGATCATAAGTTATGAGTGCTACGAAATGGCGAGTGAAGCGGCCAGACAAGGCTCATCAAAACCATTCATTGGACCTGACCCTGTTGTAAAGTCAACAATAATAATGGACAATGGCCATAAGGAAGTTGAATGGTGGGTAATCTCCTTGGTGGTATAAAGGCCAAAATATCCTTATACTCTCAGATAGTCAGGCAGCACTAAATTTTTTATCATGTCCCCAGATCAGATCCAGACTTGTCTCGGACTGTCTACAAAGACTATTACCCCTGACAAACCATAATAGAGTAACTTTTAAGTCAGTACCGGGACACAAGAATAATGTAGGTAATGAATAGACATACACTCAAGCAAAGCAAGGGTCTGGAAATGCATTCACTCTTCCTGAATAGTATTTCGGATATCAACAACTGCTGCACGTGGTTGTACATCACGGTAGATTAAGCCCAAACATCAGACGTGTTGGAGACACATGCCAAAACAGGAACACTGCAAACTCCTGGTCAAAAAAGCCTCGGCGACGCTGACTAACGGAATATTAAACCTCAGCAGGGGCTAGATAAGGAGAGTGACGGGACTACTCACCGATCATTGTACCCTAAGGACGAACATGCACACAATCGGCATATATAGTGAGGAACCTATCTGACGGTTGTGCATGGAAAAGGAGGAAACAGCCTATCACATTATATTCGAACTCCTAGAACTAGAGCATCCAAGTGAGGATTTCTCCAAGAATGATCTAGTGAAAAAACTGATGGGCCTGACAAGGCGTCACATAAACGACAGAACCAATAGCACAAAAAGCCTAAATGAGTTGCCGAGGAGCCTCTGACTGAAGATGCCGAAATAATCAGTAAATAAATCATCAATCTCATGGGGATGACAGACGAAGCAGTATAATTTTGTTATTGAAATATTTATTAGATCAAGGGTAGGCATTGTTGTCTTCTTGTAGTTGGTCTCTCAGTTAAATTGTGGAAGTGTTTTCGAAACAAACCTACCTATTCCAAAATAAATCGAGCTGGAAGATTGTATTTTTTCAAATGATCCAGAGAAGAATAAAGAAAAACATCACGACCACGATAGCTACGTACTTTTATTATTCACTTTTATCTACCTCATAAACTTGACCGGACAATATATCAAATTTTGTGGTTTGTGAGTTATCTTTTGGCGTGATTACAATTGAAATTCAAAGTTTGTTTACGTCAATAATAAGATACTAGGGAAGATTGTCTGTAAGTCCACTTAAAATGGCAATTCCAAAAATAATTTAAAAAACTTTGTTCGTGATTGGGCTTAATAACATTAATTTTCCAAAGATCAGAAATTTATAAAAAAAAACTGCCTTTGATAGGTCAATTCACTCGTAAATTCACTTCATTTTCTGATGACGCTAGTGTATCCTGGAGTAGTTCAGATATACCAGCCTTACATTCTACCATAGACAAACATCTCATTACTATTATGCCCTAACATTTATTTAACAATATCCACTTCTGTGTTGTAGGATCACCTTGAACTTGTGGAAGTTCAGGACCTTTGGGAGCTGCTCAAATAGTCGTATGAAAACAACATGATTCATTGGGATGATTCAACTTAACTATTTTTGACAATGGCTGTACTTGAACCTGTCATATAGTATGAATAATACAAATAATAAAATATAATATAGATGATTGACAATGAACTACATTGGATGTGAATCTATTAATGTGAAACCATTGATGTGAATGCCCACTTGGAAACTTTAACAGATAGATGCATCTGCCCTAGGTCAACTATCCTTTTACGTGACAGTCTATGGCCTCTTATCATCTTACAGTCAAGTTCATGAGCTCATCTTTCGACAACTATAAAAGAATAAATAATAACTGCAATGTTTTTAAAATATAAATAATTACATTGAATTATTTAATAATAAACCATTTCAATGAATTTAACTTGGTTTTCTTTTTATGTAATACCAAAAGACATCACACCTCTGATCTGGTAAAAAATTCTATCAGCTTCAGATGCCTAAAAGACTTTAATATTCAGTGAATAGTTCTACAATTTACCATAGACTTATGAGTTACTTTGGCATAATTCAATAGTTAATATATTCAGTATAGTGTATGGTATTACAATATTGTATTATAATATATTAAATTTGTGTATTCTATGTTTTGAATATTTGAATTATTAGTAGGAATAGATAGTATTTTAATTTTTTTGTATATTTTTATTTTTATCTATTTTTAAATTATGTGGCTTTGTCTATAAAATTATCAAATTTTTCATCATAATAAAGCTTATCTTTTTCTCTCTCTTCAAGGTCAGTAGATTAACTTGACACCTTTGTTTGTGTTAAGAATTTATTAAATTGCAAATAGATATGTAGGAAGCGATTTAAAATATTATATTATTGAATATTAGGAATTTCCAACTTATGTTAAGACTAAACTATGCTTCATTTGGAATTAATCTAATTATCGATAGAAGCCTTTTTATTAGAATAGTTATTACTATAAATTGAACAATAATATCAGTACTTTAAGTACTAAATATCTAAACTGCCAGTTATGTTTCAGACTTATGGCAAACTTTACCAGGATTGGGTTTTTATATATTCTATAAGCCTAACCTAACTTGACCAGGCAACTGTAGGACTGATAGGATACTTTCTTCCACTCCTCGCATGGAAAGTATTGTGACTGCAGCTAGTCGAGCCTATGGTTTTATAGCTAGATGATCACGATATTTCAGCATTAAAAAGTTTATAATATTCATTTGTTCGTTCTATGCTGGAAGATCTATAATATGAAATCCCGTATACCATACTCATATTAATAATACATATAGTAAAATCTGTGCAAAGACGATTTCTAGCATTACCAAGTTTTTAAATTAACAGGGTATGTGCAAGTATCACATAACCATTTCCTAATGCGGCATTCTTTCAATATCCTTGTTATTAGGAGAGAATTCTGTTCAATCGTTTTTCAACGTAAAGCACTAACTAACACTGTGCACTCTCAATATCGTATTCGTATTTTCGTATTCCTAGGCTATTGTCACGAGGAAATCGAACCTTTTAAATTGAAGCCCTGCGTACTAATATCTCTAGAAACTCGCCAGACTTTGATGTTTTTGAAAACTGCAACAATTGTTTCAACCTTTGTGATATTTTTTGGCATCTCCTGGACAAATTGAATGTATATAAGTATTTAAAAACTTATACTTAAAACACAACTGCAAATTAGGGTAGGAACACATTATCAGCAATTGCAGGTAACGCCTCAAACACCTGGAACAGATCTACTTAAAGCATGATCAGGTTACAGACCTAGCTCCAAAAGGGATAAAATGGGATTTCTCACTTCCAATCGATAATTTTATTTCTACATTAGATCCAATTTGTTTGCTATTCATCACTCATTCAAGTTACCATAAACCTCATGGGAGAATACAATGTATTCTCAAAAGCGCATACCAAAATGTGAGATTACAAATATACCCGGAGAAAATAATGATGGTTGATGTTTCCTCCACACTGGTTGACGAATGTCCACTTTTTCATTCATTCTCGAAATAATCTATCAGATTAAGTACCTTTTTTTTATTGAGGATGCAAAATACCGGAAAATTGCTTCGTATTATTCATAATGTCACTATGAATTGTCAAAGTCAAATAACTGACATTTAAATAAAAACTTCGCTGGTGGAAGACTTTTTAGAATCGCTGAAAACTAAATATATATCCTTTTTTCTCCCGTCAAAATTGCATAAGCCCGCCTTATTCATCTTACGGATTTTATTTGGAAGTTTTGATTAAACGCAATAAAAGAAAACAGAAACGGTGAGTATTTTGTTGAATCGTATGACCCGCATGACAAGACTCCATTTGACTATACCTAATATTGTCCTTTGAAATTTGACATCCAACAAAAAAATGTCACATAATAATTTCTAGTCAACAATCCACCATACTAAAAACGTTACAGATCGACAATATTTTTCATCACGACATCGATGAAGCAGGCGGTGTTGGCTGTGTGCAATAACGCGGTTGAGGTAGGTAGCGACTTATTACATCAATGTTGTATTATACTCATAGAACCGGTAATTGTTCAAATTTATTCGAACACAGGGCGACGTCGGGTATCTTCTTTTATACGATATGATCAAAACAAAACGTGCGTTGTCAACGGGTGCGTTCAAAAGATTTAATTTATCTCGCGACTGGGCACGTGTACATACAGTAATTATTCCAACAACTAAACCATAATAATAATTATGTTAGGAAGGATTTGCGGTGGCATAGTCGGGCCGCTCATAGTTTACTAATTTTGGATTAGAAAGTTATAGCGATAAGGTGTTGTGTTCGTCGAAAATATGCAGCAGTATCAAAAAGGTTATTTTTACCTGAATTGTAGCAGAAAACACCTAAACACACTTCAAAAAGAGAAATTTTCCATTGAATACCTGAAGATCCACTGGAAATGAAGAAGTGGCCGTGATCACTAAAAAGGTAGTAATTTTTGTATTAATATGTTGAATGAATTATCCAACAGATCTGGTTGGGTCCCATCTGGCAAAAACGACACAATTTTAGGTGTTTTGTGCTACAAGCCAGGTAAAAATAACGTTTGAGTACTGCTGAAATTTCCAACGAACACAACACCTTATCGCCAAAGCTGCAGTAAGAATTTTGAAAGAGATCCTAACAAAACACTGCCGCATGAATAGACACCTCAAATGCTCAAATTAAAGGAGCAGGAGGAATGTGAATTTCAGTGTAATGAAAGAAAAAATCTACATTGACATGTTTGCGAAATGCATTGAACTGGCAGACCTATAGAGAATACCGGATAGAAGAGGAAGACTACCAGAATCTGAGACATCCCGAAGGAACAGAGTAAAAGGAGCGGACACAATAGATCTTTTGTCAATTTATTTACACACATACATAATACTAATTAATATTTTATGTTATTGCATTTTGGTTGGGGCACACTGAAAATATTGGTCATGTGAGAGATTTTCGACAATTCGACCGCTGTTTGTCCTTATTTTTCCATTCATTCTTTTCAACTGCTCCATTTTTCATGATGTTTGCAATTTCTACATTCAATAAGATTTTGGGTCTTTCTAATTTTCTTCTGTTTCGTGGATCATATGTAATTGCTCTTTTTGGCATCTTTGGTCTTTGCTCTGTAGGTACATAATACGAGTCATCTATCATTTATTTCTGAGCTGGTGAAAACTTATTTTCCTTTTTCTTCATTTCTAGTCTCTATATCCTGTAGGCTCTCCTTAAGAGATCCATCTCCACGGAATCTATATTTCCTTCTCTTTTTGCCTTTTATTATAAAGTCAAGAAAACATATTTATATTCTGTGTAAAAATTTAATTTTTAAAATCGCAGAGCGCTTTCGGCTATTAAGCCATCTTCAGTGCTATACTCGTCAGGTATTTGGTACAAGAAACCTAATTAAAGGGCGACAACACATTAACGTCACAAAATAAAATATTTTAAAATAACATTAATTTAAAATAATCCCTTGATTGGGGTAAGATGTCTTTAAATTTTGAACTATTTTAGTTAATTTTTTCCCGAAAGGTTCATTCAAAGTTTTATTAAACAAACACATAAATTACAATTTATCACAGTAATTTGAAGTGTCCAGTTTTATTAATTTTGAGTCAACTGCCAAACACATGGTAAAACAAGCTGCTCGAAAACTGAAAAGAAAAAAAAATTGAAGGTCATCAATAAGATCAAAAATTAAAAAAAAAACCTACTTGGCAATCCACCAAGGCAAATTGACTAAGTGACCTTAACATTCACTTGGCTGCTTTGCTCACAGAAGCAGCACACCTGTTCCATGAAACTAATTACATCTTCTTCCATTTTCTCAAACATATTTTCTAAGCCACGATTCATTCAGCGAAAATCTTATAAATGGAAATTGAAAGAAAGGAAACTTAATAAAACTAGTTACATTTTAAAGTCAGTCAATTCGACTGCTTTTGATTTTTATAATGAATCAGTATCCAACATAACAGGAAATAATAACCATTATGACATTTGACTATAAGAGCCCAAGGAAGGCGTCTTTTTACCTGAATTTTTCATTCAATTTAGGATAAATTTTTTAAATATTTATACTCTTTCTACGTCCGTTTACAACATCCCCAGTGCCATGGTTTGATTTGAACCATTGGTGAACCAAATGAACTCCAGGATTACCCGTTCCCTTGTTGATGATGATAGTCACTCGAGCAGTGTGTATGTTCTCAGGTGTCATGATATGTCATCAAGTATTATCCCAGTTGTATCAGTGTATCCTTCTCGTCCTGGGTTGAGCTTAATAATATTGCCATCATCAGCTGCGCCCTTACAAAAAATTCCAAAGGAGTGTGAGTACATTTTTTATACTGTTTGAAATATCCATTCACTAGGTTTGTTCCAGCTGGCATTTATGAAGCGTTCTGGAATCGTTTCAAGTACTGTATAGTGCGCAAACTCGAATTTGGGATGGAGACATCAACTTTATCACCCCTTCCAGAAGGTACAATTTGTATTCCATCCAAAGCAGTCCCAAGAATGATACTATAAGCAGTTGGAACACAAACGATACCAAGAACAAACCTGCTACTGACTGATTTTTATGAGTTTATTCATAATAAACAGGTTCTCAATATTGAGGAAGCATTTCCGATATTTTATTCGTCGAATTTTCAAAAAATATGTTGTATTTGAGATTGATTTAGATAATTGTTTTGTGTTTTTTGCTGTCGAAATCATTTTACCAATATTCTAATAGCAAAAGCCACATCGTGTATTATTCTATTTCAGTTTTATGGATGAATTCATGCCAGACATGAAAAAACTAGAGAAAATGACCGACCAACATTATCGAGCTATTCTTTTTTTCTGTTTGTTATAAAGAATCGATTTTGTCATCATTTGGTTAGGTTCTCTTTTATTTTAATGTTATAAAAATCCTGCTCTTTTATTCATGAACATGTGCGCTGCTACTATTTTTAAATCTATCCACTGGAGTAGCATTTCGAAAAAAAATATATACCTAGATATATATATATATATTGAAATATATTCCCAACGAAAAACTCGTTCG
>CAJUYI010001572.1:115909-164335 GCA_910591695.1 Galerucella pusilla
TATATATATATATATATATATATATATAGGTATAGAGGGTATGTTGTCGCCTCCAAAATAGATAATGAAGAAACGTTGTCACCTCATATATAACGTTGTTGCCTCCGATTTTGGAGGCGACAACGTTTTCCCATTTTTTCATCGGTTTTGTATTCAGATACCATCTAGAGCACCAAAAACGGAAATTTTGTCGGAGGTCATAAAGTATGCCCCGTATCTCCAAAATAAATTTTTAGTTCCAGTATATATCACTGGCGCTAGTGTAGCACAACACGTTTAGGCGAGGTACGTTATTACCTCCTATCATATAAACTCTCATGATTGCATTACATAAGGGACTTTCCCGCCTCTCCTAAATGGCAACATTGGAGAAGAGGTGACAAGGATACTTTTCTAGCATTTAACTCTATATTTTGCGACTCGCGCCCAATGGACGTGGTTGTAGCAGTGTAAAAATGTATTATACCTATTTGTGTAATGATGTCAAGAACTGAGATAATGTTAAAGCTGTAAGTATCAAAATGTTTATTAGTATAATTTCACCTAATATAGCCCACTACCTCTTCTTAGAAACTTGCAATGGCAGAAGGCAGAAAAGTGAGCTTCATATAAAAAGCTGTTTGCTTCAGGGCATACCTTCGTTGCAATATACGGGGTGATTCATTGGGAAAGTGACATACGTTAACTGCAGATACGGGACACCTAAGTAATCTCAAAAACCCCATAAATGATGGGTAATACTATTGTAATATCCAAGATACAGGATGTCTGATCTATGTTGCTAAATTCTTTATTGGTCTGTAACTTTCTTACCACATTTCTTGAAATTTTGCATACGTCCTTCTTTAAGGTGTCAAATCGATCAATCTATTTAAATATCTTCTGTAAGTTCCTTGTGGCATTACTTATTCTTTTTTCTCTTATTCTTTTGGGAATCAAACCACAATATTGTTTTTTATTTTTTATTTCGACGTTTCGGTAGCGTTCCAGCTACCGTTGTCAAGATTAACTAGTAATAAAATTAATAAAATAATTTTTGGTCCCTATCTGATACAACGAAAAAATATGACAACTAGACAATCAATAATATTTTGAAGTTTAAGACTACAAAACTTTGTTGTCAAATTTTATTAAGGTCCATTCATAGTAGATCACATCTCTGGTAAAATGTAAAATAAAATATTTTATTTTATGACATTCTAACGATATGATAGTCTACTAGAAATGGAATCCAGTGAAGTGCACGATCCAGGAACGGTTTTTATTGGGATAGCGCTTTTTTTTAGCTTATTTTGGAAATGTTGTTAATAAAACGCGTTTGTTGTCACTTTTTGGTGTATGATCATTTTTGTTTTCAAAACATGTATAACTCAATACACAAAATCACCAAACTGAGATACGTGTTTTAAAAACAAAAATGATCATGCACAAAAAAGTAACAACAAACGCGTTTTATTAACAACATTTCCAAAATAAGCTAAAAAAAGCGCTATCCCAATAAAAACCGTTCCTGGAACGTGCACTTCACTGGATTCCATATCGTTAGAATGTCATAAAATAAAATATTTTATTTCACATTTTACCAGAGGTGTGATCTACTATGAATGGACCTTAATAAAATTTGACAACAAAGTTATGTAGTCTTAAACTTCAAAATATTATTGATTGTCTAGTTGTCATATTTTTTCGTTCTGTCAGATAGGGACCAAAAATTATTTTATTAATTTTATTACTAGTTAATCTTGACAACGGTAGCTGGAACGCTACCGAAACGTCGAAATAAAAAATAAAAAACAATATTGTGGTTTGATTCCCAAAAGAATAAGAGAAAAAAACAATCTATTTGAAATAAGAAAAATTGAATTCCAAGTTAATACGTATAAAAACAAAAGGGTTCAATAAAACTATAATTCAAACCACAATATACCCTTTTGTTTGGATTCTAACCACATTTGATATGGACGAACTCTTGGAGTTAATACGTATAAGATTTACAAACCCTCAAATTGACAAAAATAACAATTTTCAAACCAAGATATAGAACTTGGAAATAAAATTAAAAAAATAGGTATTATTCAAAAAAATTGTAATAATTTGTTATCACTTGTTCAATTAATCACCCTGTATAAATATCATATAGTTTGCACTCTTCAATGTAAATGCCTTTTATATATAGTATATTACATAACCTGTGCGGAAAGTGCCGAGTGCGACAAACACATGAGTGTGAAAAATCACTTTCGCACGAGTAATGTACAGTATTTTTCCTACGATCACGTGATAATTTCACCAAATAATGTGTAATCAACATCTGACATATTAATACACAAAATGTTTCAATTAAAGTCAACATGATTGATTTCAAAATTAACAATAAGTATCATTAGTAACAAAAATTCAAGTAGTTATAGGTAGGTTATTACAATTATTAATTGGTTGGATAATTATAGATATTGAAAGTGAAATTATTATTGCTGCTTTTTATATACTTATCATAAATACCTTTCAAGATGATTACATTTTCCCGAGCATTTTCCGACTATTATAAGAGATGGTTTGGATTAGTTGGTACAACATCGGACTTCTGACGGAGAGTACGCGGGTTCGATCCTCGACCACGTCCTAAATTTTTTTTAATAATGAAAATGAGAAAATTTCACTTTTCAAATAGATCGCTTGAAATTTAGATATTACATAGGTAAATCTAAATGAAAAAATTATATATTTGACAGCTTGCCAGTGGTCAATCTTAATAAAAATTATACATTTGACTGATTATCCGCATGCGTGCGGAAAGTAATTCGCACGCTAGTTTGATATAAGCCCTTTCCGAGGTACTGAGTGCGATATACGTTACTTTTCTATGTGGTCGTAGGAAAAAGCTTTTTTCTTATCAATGCGAGTTCCGGGGGAAAGGTTGTGAGTCATCTCATCCTGCACCTACAGATAACCATGAATAACTTCAGGACGGAACCCTAAAGAAGTTAAAGCTTTGGAAAAGGCATTTGCATCAAACTTGAAAAACAAAAAATACCCTTCAGCACAACAACAGAGAATTTATCGAGAAACATAATCTAAATAGAACCGCTGTTAATGTAAAATCTTATTAAACTGATTAATAAATAATACCTTATTTCCTACAACCACTATACAAAACAAATTTTCATACGAAAAGCAGGCCTTTTTTTAATTCTTTCGATAACCGTTGGAAAAGTAATACGAAAAGTACACGCTATGGCACTTTTCCTTACCCAAATGTCAAACAAAGCTACCTATGACCGGTCAACTTTTTTTGACAATTCAACCTAATAGTGAATTTCTTATTGGTGTACAATTTTTAAATTTTTATCATTAACCTGTCAAGCATTATTTTAGAAATTAAAATCAAGATCAAAATAATAATAGTATGATAATAATATAAAATTGTTCAAATATTACAATTAATTATACATTCATTTTTTCTATTTATTTCCATATTATAAGTCCTTCCTGTTCAAAGTTTAAATAAAATGGCTATATGAATTACTGTATTTCTTTCAATAATAAATGTGGTTGTAGAAAAGATATTGTGTACAACTTGTACGCAAATCACTTTATCCACTCACTAGATTTGAAAATTCACATACCTTCCAACTTTTGTTGAAAATATGAAAACAAATGTCCGCATACATGAAAATTTATATTAAAAATCTGGCATGTGGATAAAGAGGTGTCTTTATCACCTCCGGTTATGTGGCAACGCTGTCGGAGGCGTCAAAGATAACAAGATATATAATTTTTGGAGGTGGCATAGTACTTTCTGTGTTTCATATATATGAGTATATATGACCTATTGAAAACTAAAATATATTTACCCCTCTCAAGGGATCCGGATTCGTCATCACTTCATCACCCCATATATAATTTTTTTTTCGATGTAGGCCAATGGGAAGACCCGGAGGCCAGGTCGCCTTTTCCATGTACCGGAGGCAACAAGGAATCGTGTACCAATATATATATATATATATATATATATATATATATATATATATATTGAAATATATTCCCAACGAAAAACTCGTTCGAACTTTCTATGGAAACTTGAAATCTCTGTAAAAAAATATTGCTACAGTAAAAAATTGTTCTGCTATGTCCTCAGCTCTCGAGAATGAGTCGAATGGTTTTTCTCTACAAACTACTATTCCGAATGCTGCAAAAATGTACGAAAACAGCTTTTTAGGCGTTGAAAAGTTTCCACATATAAAGGAGAAAATAGTAATTAATGATGGTATATATACATAGGAGTTGTGCTAAGTAAAAGTTTGCCCTTTACGGTCGTTACAAGTAGAGCTACAATTTTTATTGCAATTAAATGTGCAATTTGTTTCAGTAACATGTGTTTTTTAACGATGGGAAAAAAGGGAAATCAGAAATTAAATACTTGTTAAAAAAATGTGAATATTAATTTAATTGAATACATGAGGCTTTTAATTGATGTAGATCCATAGTAAATTATGAAATCAAACAAATTTTATTTTGTTAAATCTACATTATATTTAACCTTAAAGTTGTGACGCGTTTCGCTAACACAGTAGCTTTTTCAAACGAATGGAGGTATAATGAGAAATTTTCCAAAATTATTTTTATTTTTTTATTTTTGCTTAACGTGCCTCGACAGCGCTGGTCATTGGCACAGGAAAAATAAATACAAATATTTACATAATTTTTACAAATATTTAAATTAGATTTTACAGTATATGTTGGTAGCTTTCAGGAACTGTAAGACTTTCTTGATTTCGGTAGGGCAGTGAAGCATTTCCTTGAGGTTGGGCCTAAGATCAAGTTGTTTGTATATAGCAGCAAATTGTTTGCAGTCCGTCAGTATGTGCTTAACGGTCACAATATCGTTACAGCTATGGCAAGTGCTGTCGTACTATTGCGCCACAGGTGTCGCCAAGAATCTTGTGTAGCGTTTTTGAAGTGGATCTTCAGGTCGGTTGCGAGTTGGACAATGTGTGTTGAGTCGTTATTAGTGGTATTTCAATTTATATGGTGCCTTAATACTAAATTATACGGATATTTAACAATAAAATTATAATCTATTTACAAGTAAATGAAATTAATTTGTCTAAATATGGGATTAAAGATTTAACAAGTTTACCTGGAAACTCATTCACAACAATTCACATTCACATTCCTATAGGAACCTTTCTAGGTAAAAAGTTTTAATAAGGGAGAATTGTTAATATCAAGTTGGTCGTTAAGTAGATTATCTGAATATTTGTTTTTATTTATATCTAGGGCTTCTAAAAGATTTAATTTGAAGGATTTAGTTTCTATATGCACAATTTCAAAATTTGAATCGAAAGAGTGTTGGTTTGCTAATAAATGAATTGAATAGTTGGAATCTGATTTTTGGTTGTCATAACTACGTTTGTGTTCTGAAATTCTAGTTTTAAAATTCCTAAAAGTTCTACCTATATAAATTTTATCACAGTCGTCATTACCACCTTTTAATTTATAAACACCTGATTTATTTAGTTTTGAAGATTTTGATTTGTTGTTTTTAATGAATTTGGATAAGTTGTTGTCGGTTTTGAAGCAAATATTCAAGTCTAAAGTTTCTAAAAATGATTTTATTTTTAAGGATGGTATTCCAAAGTAAGTTAAGCTTTAAAATTGGTTATTTTTGTTTTTATCAGAAGGAAATACTTGTTCTAGGGTATGTTTTCGTATCTTTTTATTTATGATGTTGTCAATTAAATTTGGATCGTAATTTTTGTTAACTGCTATTTGTTATATTATATTTAGTTCTTTACTGTAATTGTCAATATTCAATGGAACTGTTAAAAGTCTATGTATCATACTATCGAAAGCTGCTAATTTATGACTGATTGGGTGGACTGAACTATTATGATTTGTAATGTCTTGTTTGATTTCATAATTTATTAATTTAATTTTGAAATAGCTTGTTTGAAACGTGAACTACACTGCAGATGTGCAAAAACAGCAGCCACACCAGAAATCATTGAGCAAGTACGAAGCTATGAGTTGGGCTATTAGAGGTGTCCTGGGATTGTCCTGGAGGTGTCATAAAGGTCGACTTTGCACTGTCCTAGTGTTATCTGATATTTGAACTTCAAAAATTAGGTTGAACCACGATACACTTACTCACGGTATGCTGATTTCTACTCCAAATTGCGTCCGAGCCGCGCAGTTACGTCACGCGGGAACCAGAAATTTATACCCACCTCTCACCAGTCTTTCGATTCATTGTGTTTTCATGCAATACAAGGTGTTGTTAGCTTTAATTTCAATTTTACTTGAGTTGATTCGTTTATTTGGAATTTTATTACCCACTAATTTACTGTTATTAGTATTATTTAATACTGTTTTATAATATAAGGCTATTTTTGTTTTGTAACGATTTAGGAAAATTAATAGGAAAATCAGTTCTCAAAACTGCCTGAAAAAACTGGACAAAAATATGTCAAAATTAACAAATTTCAATAAATGATTCCAAATATAAGCTTTTTCTACCCCTATACTATAAATTATTAAACTCATTTTTATCTAGTTGAAACTTATATAATTCTAAAATAAATAATTGTTTCAACAAATCTAGATCATATTGTTAATAATCCTGATAATGATATAGTTGATGGTTATCTAAGAAATTCCAATAATAACATTAGAGATATTAATAGGGAAGTACTAACTTCCCATTATTATATCCGAGGTATTATTTGATAATAATAAGTTCACGAATGTCGAAGCTTTTTATGTCTTTTTAAAAGAAATCCTCTTTTATCTTCACGTTTGATAAGAAGTCTCAACGGCGTGATGGAACATAAGAAACATGTCGAAAAGAGAATGTGTCATTGTTAATGCACTCTCGGTATTAAAAAAGTGACAAAATACGTATAGAGCGACAGCTCCTCATTTTAGTTTTAGTTCAGGTGCAATGAACTTTCATTTACCAACAGAGTTGGGACTAACGAAAGTGAATCGATACTACCAAAGCAAGTAACTGGTTTTTTCAAAAGTTTTTTCTAGATTTATGTTTTTTTTTCATAATCGTGTCAATTTGTTTGGTAGAGATCACTCTCCATCTACCTACTTGGTGTTTAAGTTCATCCTGATCCATAATTTTATTTAAAATAATCGTCAGTGAGAAAGTATGTCGTGCTGGGCAATAATAGTCCAAATCCTTCCTTGAAGATACAAGCAGTATCACATAATTTTCGATAAAAATAAATGGAAATACTAATAGAACACGTTGATTTTTAGGTAACGATTCCAACTCTATTAATGAACAAGCTGGGTTTTGTTGCTTGCAGCTGATCGATACTCCGTGCCGCTGCGTTTTTCACGCGAATTTTATTCTTTCGAAAGTGCACAAAATGCAGAATTACCAGAAGAGTAATAAAAGTATGGAAGTGTGAATTATCTCTGTAAAATGATTAATTGAATACTATTATGATGATTTATGGCAGGTTATCAGACAAAGGTGATTTAAAAGTCCATTGTACTTTGCTGGAAAGTTGCTGAATTTCTTGAAAAGAAAAGTGAGAAGAAGAATAGGAAGAAAAGTTATAAAGATCGCGATTATATGAAAAATGTTACAGCTTAGTTTATTTGGTAAAAAAAAGGTTGGATTATATTTTATCACACTCATATGTTAAATGGATTTTTTTGGAAATTAACCCTTTTTTAAAACTTGAGAAATTTTTAAAAATCAATTGAACTCTTCAAAAAATTCCATGGCCACGCCCAAGATATGGAAATAATCACAAATAAATCAACCCCTTATAGAATTGGTATCGTACGCCCATACCAAAAATTATACAAATAAATTGATCACTTATAAAAATTTAATTGTACACCCATGGTAGATGAAAATGTTTGCAATTGAATTAACCCCTAATGAAAATTTCATTGAACGCCTACAGTGGATGAAAATTTCTTCAATAACATTTTTTGTACGTTAATAGTAAATGAAAATGTGTGGAAATTAATTAACCCCCTTCAAAAATTCAATTATATGCCTATGAAATGGGGTGACGGGTAGGTAGTAACCAGCCCATAAATTTTGCCCCTACCAAAAATTACACAACGTGGTTATAGTGTTCAGTATAATACATCGCAATAAACACGGCGTAGTATTATACAGGGTGTCCCGTAAATAAGTATCGTAAATTAGGGGCATGATAGATCATTGAGAAATATTTAAAATACCCAAATGCAATTTTTCTCTAGCCTTCTTAGTTTGTGAGATACAGGCTGTTTAAAGGTGTAGAAGAAATACACATTTCATTTCATATCTACTCGGGGGATGAAAGTACAAATTTAAAATTTTTTGTAGGTTACCTATAGTCTCTTGAAATCACATCGACAGTATTAATTATATCAAATTCTAATAAACCAGTTGCGTGGTATGAGGAATTCATAGACCTTTATTGTACAATATTTTTGAAACACCCTGTATTGAGAGCTTAAGAATTTTGGCTGCATTCTTTATTAAATTTCCTACATAAAAGGTACTCTTTGTTAAACTCGATAGAACACTCCATTTTCAATATTTTTAACTTTTTATTGCAGTAAGATACTTTTTATGTTGTAATGTTTTTAAACAATAAATCTGTGGTAGTCGTTAATATTTTCTTAATACTTTTTCTTCCCTTGAATAATTATGAATTACAAGCCCATAAGACACGTTTGTGTTTACATTATTTGTAAGTGATCTTCAAGTAGGTACTGTTTGAGAAAAAACAACTTAAGAAAAAATGTCTTACATTAATAAAAAGTAAAAACCTTGAAAATGGAGTGTTCTATCGAGTTCAACAAAGAGTACCTTTGAGGTAGGAAATTTAATAAATAATTGCATACAAAAGTCATTAGGTCTAAATACAAGGTGATTCAAAAATATGGTACAATAAAAGTTTACGAACCCCTCGTACCACGTCAAATTACATCAATGTATAATATTGTAAAAAAACGTTTTCAAAAGAATACATCGCATTTTGTTTACCATCCTGTATATAATAAATATTTTTGTTTGGAACTTTAATAACTACATGACAAAAAGTTGATTTCAACGTCCCTGAACTCACAAACACTATTACATATTAAAAAGGTGTGGAACAAGATGAAATTTCTAATAATGCTGTTGGGTCATAGACACTGTAATTTTCGAATCATTAACCACTTTAAATGAAGAATGAAGCAACGCAAAAGCGTAATAATGATTATACATAGCTCGTATTTAGGAAGTGAACGAAATCTAGTGTTGAATCTAGAAGATGCTTTTTAATCCAATTTGAAAATTACGAATATGAATGTTACAGTTGCAAAACATACAAATGGCATTGAAAACTCCCAAAATTAAAGACTATTGATCTTTTTTAAATGATTCTTAAAGCAAAATTTACCTATTTTTAATAAACAAATGGGAATCCTATCTACAGAATTCAATACATAGTGTGAAAAAAATTCCCTAATTATCAATTCTAATAAGACCATATACCTTAAGTTTACAAATGAAACAGACATTCAAAACTAACCAGAGGTAACATGCAGTACTAAATTTTTAGGATCCTATCTGGATAGTAATATGACATGGAATACAATAGCAGCTAGTTTGCTCTTTTAAAATTGAAAAATGTTTACCTCTCATATGAAAGGTTTGTTCCAACTGACGATAGAACCGTTCTATAGGATTCGTTCACGCATGTGCTGTATTTCTTTCGCGTTCCAATTGATTATGGTATCGCTCTTGGCACAGTACAAAAACTTCTTTCTAGAAGAGGTGATAAACTTGATGTGCCCATCTCTAATTGAAGAATAACCAAACTAAAAAACCATTCCAACGGACCAACATTTTGTGAAAACCACTTCATTGAATATGAAGATATAAGATGAATATGGGGCTTACTAGATTCTAAGAGCCTCTATGACCTTTGAAGATCTATTGTGTGTTAGTCTAGCGTTCCTTTGTCTACTTGGTCTAGTGAATTTACCTCCTGGTGATTTGAGTGGCCTGATGAGGATAGTAGAAATGCTTCCAAGATGTCACTCCAGAATACTACCAGCAAAAGATCAATGTAGTAGAAAAATTTACCTTGATGTCAAGCTGAAATACCAAATGTGGGTAGTGTACTAGCAAAGTGAGTTATTTTGGGTTTCACAACATGTGGTCAAGGGTATAAGTGTAGATTAACTAATAAAATTTTCAACTGCAACCCAATGTACAGGACCAAAATAATTTAACCTAATTTATGGTTGTCAACTGCATCAACCTTCAAATTTAAAACTGTATATTATTATTTTTAGTTAAAAACAATTAGAAATATAAACGATTACGACGTTAATGGCTGTAGCAGTAACACTGCAGCCAGAGGGCCAAAAATCATCAATCATGATTTTTCATGCAGATTTCGTTTGTAGAATGTCTGTTAGAAGAAACTGAGGGGTCTATTTCCTATCCTACAGTAAGATAAGTTTTATCAAGATGCTCTTTCTGCACGTTGGTAGTTTCAGTATGCAAACCAACTATATCCATACCAACTCAACAAAGGTTAATGAAATTTCATAAGTTATCTGAACAAGGTAAATAATGATTGTGAAACAAGTTTCATTGGTTAGTGTTTCGATTAAGGCTATTTAACCCTTAGATTTTACCACCGATTGTGAAACCGGCTGTTAAACGGGAACCGTTTCAACAATTTGGTCGAAACTACAAAATACCAAACACTATAGTGGCGCATAGTTATATGTGTACATTCTGACGACACGATTCATTGGTTTTGATTTGTGTTAAAATTATTAAAATAAGAGAAAAATGATCTAACAGATGTATGTAAAATGGAAAAAAGGACTACGTTGAGTTGGATGTATTCCGTTGTTGATAAATTAAAGTTGAGCGCGCAGATAAAACCGATAATATATTAGGGTCTAACAAAAGCCAGTTTAAATATATTGCACTTAATTTGCAAATTTGTATCATGGCGGAAGTATGGAGCGGGTAAATTAAATTACATACTTGGGAGTAATCATTGACCCTTTGTTAGGGTTCTCAAACCATTCACAATATTATGCAAAACGCTAGGGGAAAAGAAATTATTTTAATGATATGTTTTGTGCTGAGTTCATTTTTGTTTTTGTCAACAGTATTTGTTGCAGTTCATCTTTTTTACATTTTCAAACAAAAAGGTGTCATTATTGGCGAGAAAATTTTAGACTTCAGCACCGAGGTGGTGTTGTGATGTTTGGTTTTCTGCTAAAAGATGGAGTTTCCCTTGTGATTTTTTCTGATAATTTCAGCCTTTCTCAAGATCTCTAAAGTCGAAAAATAACTTGAATATACAATTCAGAAATAAATTAGATCACTCCAAAATAAGGATAATCATATTTTCGATACTGAAGCAGCTGAAATTAGGCAATCTCAAGATAAATGTATCTTTGATGCCAGAATATCTGAATATTTTATAAATTAAAGAATTTAGCTTGTTATTAAAAAAAATTAATTAGCAAAAAATTCCGATAATTTCAATAAAATGTTCTTCATTATTACGATGAAAAGTAAGTGTATAATCAAAAAGCTATATAATTTGTCCAGAGTCAGATCGGTGGGATGGCGTAGATTCTCAAACACTCCAGACTCGTTGGTGAATAATGTCAGATAACAGAAAAAACATCTCATAACCCATATAAAACAAAAAAATTGTCCATAAATAACATGGAAGAAGACAGCAGAAGCTTAACGACATTGGTAAGCAAAAACTTCTTATTGGATTTTAGCAGTAATGAAGAGTTTTTTGTCACAACTAAGCAAAAAGCTTATCTAGTATCTTTTAAAGTTTTGTCATCTGCTAATTTTCAAGGGTAGTTCAGTTGAAAATTTCTATAGCTGATTATATGACTAGTTGCAAAGGCAGAGAACTTCTCAGTATTCGCGAGTGGCTTTGCTCCGAGCGGAATTGATGGTTTTATATGACGCCATTTTGCGGTGGATCGATTGTAGTGCTATCTAGCGGCACGTATTGAAAGTAGGTGCAAGGTAGAAAACTGGGAAATAAACTGTAATTAGTGTACAGCTATCTACTTTTAACTCACTTAATAATGTCAATGTTGCCATGTTTCAATTATAAACTAACTAGATATTTCAGAGTTCCTGTAAAAAACCAAGACGCACACCTTAAATATGTTTGTGGTATTATGAATATTATGTTTTCGTGTACATTTTAAACTTATTAAGTTTATACATAATATTATATACTAGAAAAAAAGGTTTCTTACAATTGTGTACTTTATTTGTTTTAAGTTAAAAACATAAATATTTATTATTTGCCACACTTCTATTATGGACAAAGATAAGTAAGTGTCACAATGTTACCAGCGCGTGGCCCTTTTGGAAAACTGAAACCATGGTATTGATGGTATTGTGACACTCACTTATCTTTCTCCATAATAGAAGTGTGGCGATTGGCGAACAATAAATAGATAATGTTCTCAACTTGAAACAAATAAAATACACAACTTTTCCACTTTTATTAATATCACAACAATAGTTATTTATGATATGAGTGTTAAAAGTGAGGTTTTATTTTGTGAGTGAAAACGTTTGTGAAATGAGCGGAGCGAATTGAACAATTTCACGAACAAAATAAAATCACTTTTAACACAAATACCATACAATGTTTTTTGTACAACTTCCCTATTTTGATAATGAAACGAGCGAATTTGCAATGACAATAAATTCAAAATGACTTTTAGTATTCAAATAATCAAAAGATTGTTGTGAATGGCAGACGTTTACATAGCAGCGTGCTAAAAATATTTTTAACACTAGTGTTAAAAGTATTTTTAACACGCTGCTATGTAAACAATCGTTTTTAACATTGTTTGCTATCATTAAAAGTGTCACTTTTAATGACAGTTGTACAAAAATATATTTAAGGTGTGCCTCGGGTTTCCACAGGAACACTGCAATATCTATAGTTTGTTTATAATTGAAACATGGCAACATTGATATTTTTAAGTGATTGAAATGTAGATGGTGCCACATTAATTACTCTTAGTAGTTAACTATTTCTCTACCTCAGCCCTACTTTCGATAAGTGCCGCTAGATGGCACTACAATACGATCCACACGATCCACCACAGTATGGCGTCAGCTGAAACCATCAATAAGATGCGAGACTTATAAATGTCTTCACCACCATGGTGTATATACACCTTTTTTCACTACTAGTCAAATTTAAGACAACAAAAAAAATAATTCACAAATACAACACGAGACGCGTTAACTCCGTCATCTGACTGACAAGTACACTGTCAGTTTTCGATATATTATATTATAAACGTCCTCGTTATGTCATCAGTCATTTTTGGTTAACACGTTCGCTGCGGCATGAGTCACCGGTGACTCATGAGGTTTTTCGAACCCAATTTTCGGAAAAATTTTTGAGACCTTAAAACCCATCATTTCCCGACCGGACAAAAGTCGTCTTAAGGCTTGTAGTTTCAAGTTTATGAGACGATTTTTCTTGACCTCCTACAGACACTCCAAAATTTGGTAGCGTCATTTTAGTGGGGAGGTGTCAGAATGTCAAAAAAAGCTGCCGCAGCGAACGTGTTAAGCACGAATTTCAAACTAATGGCATTTTTATTCAAATAATTTCATTTTGACAGGAGATTTCAAGCAGCAAATAAGACAATCTCCTGGGTATAAAAAAAATATGTTGCACAAGTTTTTGTTGAACTACTATCCTTGAATTCTGAAAATATTTGAATTGGTCCATTATTGACCTAGGTTAATAATAGAAAATTATTAACCACTAATAGAGAAATTCAACTTCTCAGTCGGCTAGAAGAAGCAATAATTGTCAACTTCAAAGCTAGTAGTGGAAACAATTATTTTTGTCGAATCCCATTGAATTTGATGCCCCTCTTCCCAAGCATGTTTGTAAATACCTGACTTAAAGAACTGCCTATCTTTGATAAGGTATACTTTTTGTGTTCATACAGAAGATAGTTCAATTTCAGTTTGACCTCGGGGTATTAAAAGGTAGTATAAAATGTTCAGACCTTATCGGAAAATTGAATGTTTTCTACAAGGAGAAAGTACCGTTAGAACCCATATATGACGGTGGATCGTCTGTTGAAACAAAAGAAACCATAAATATATTTTCTTTAAAGATTCGTCTAGTCATAAGATGACATTTACTTTTTCGTAGATAGCGGTAAATGCAGCTGCTTTTCTAATTCGGTATTAGATTTTTATTGCCAATTTATTATTTTAATGTGGAATCAAACAGCTGGCGAGCAATAATTTATGACAGGGCCAAAAGGAGATCTTTAATGCAAAGATAATTATAGACAGGTACATCGTTCATTATCTACCCAGTAGTAATAAGGTGTTTTTTATTAATTTTTGGTGAAAGGAATTCAACTGCAGTCTACTTCGTCCTCGTTAGGATTTTTTTTAATCTATGCATGTCTCTTTCGAGAGCTAAATATTGATTTAAAATTGTCAATTACAATTGAAATGAAAGATAAATGAAAACATTCATTTTTCCCCTACTAGCTGGAAGTTGACAATTATTGTTTCTTCTGGCCAATTGAGAAGTTGAATTTCACTATTAGTAGTAAATATTTTTTTCTATTATTAACCTAGGTCACTAATAGACTAATTCAAATATTTCGAGCATTCAACAAAAACTTGAGCAACATAATTTTTTTATACCCAGGGACCCTATTCTCAAACCGTGACATATTTTGTCGCATGCGAGAAATCCTCTTTGTCGAATAAATTCTGAATATTCTTATTCTCAAATGTCGCCTTCGCAAATTTTTGATAGACAAATTGTAGAATGGTCAAAGGCAGTCGAGAATTTATGTTGAATGCGAGAATTTCATTACTTGCGAAATTTATAGGTTAACGTTATACATGTCAAAAGTGAAAACACTCAAAACATTGTTTAATACTTTTGTTAGGTCCTGTTTCCGAAATTTTTGTAGAAAGAAAATGGCAGCTTTATTAATTGCTATTGAAAATTTAGAAAATCAACAAATGTATCAGCGGCCTAGAGAGAGACAAGGAATATACAGAAGCGGTTTTACATTTTTATCTGACAGAAAGTTTATTAAAACGTTCAGATTAACTAAAGAATTAGCTATAGAGCTAATCATTATTCTAGAACCCTTAATAGAACAAGGGAATCGTGCAAGTGCATTATCTCTTGAAGAAGAGGTATTTCCCAGATAAAAGAAGCTCATTTTCTTTTTCTTGCATTAAATTTATTAATGTTCGTTTTTGGTTTTGGGTGCAATAATTTTTTTTGGTTTCACTTTCCATGTTTATCTTGTTATTCTTGTTCTACATTCGAGTAAGTACATATTGTACATTCTAACTTCTAACAAACAACCAAATCATTACTGTCATCACAGATCATACAACAACTACTGTCATTTCTATTATTTTACAACTTTACAAGATAAGTGGCATGGAACACGATATAATATCGAAATTTCGGTGTTGCTAGATCATGTTATTCGACAAAATTTATCTCATGCGACTTAGATGTCGAACCCATTTGAGAATGCCAGATGCCAATGTTGTGCGACAATTTCTATCGACATATGTCGAATACGACAAATGTCATTCGACATTCGAGAATAGGCCCCCAGGAGATTGTTTTTAACATATTTGCTGCTTGAAATTGCCTATCAAGATAAAATTATTTAAATAAAAATGCCATTAGTTTGAAATTCGCGCTCAACCAAAAATGACTGATGACATAACGAGTGCGTTCATAATATATCGAAAACTGACAGTGTACTTGTCAGTCAGACGCTTCTCGTTTTCCGTTCGTGAATTATTTTCAATTTTTGTCTTAAATTTGGCTAGTATTGGAAAAATTGTATATAAACTGGTGGTGAAGACCTCGCACCATGGGTCTATTGAATAAAATAAAGTATTGGCTTTTACTTTCTCGTATTTAAGTATTTTCCGAGGTATTTTCTATAAATTGAATAAAAGGTCAGTGACTACTTCATGTAATAGTATATTATATACCGCGGGACTGAAGTAGTACATTTAATCCTGAAGGTAAAGTTAAGTTACCTGAAGGATTAAATGTACTTCAGTCGCAAGGTATATACGATACTTTTCGTACTTCCGGTATGATTTTATTAATTATTTCAATAATTTCAATCAGTTTTTTCTCTCTTCAACTCATTTAATAAACTGTCTTTAAAATAAGTTACCATAGTAACATTGCGTTGTGACAGTTATAATTTAGAAACATTGTCATTACTAGTGTCATTGTAAAGAAACATTGTTATTGATAATTATTGGTATCATGAGTGAAGAAGGTGTATCTGATATTGATAAAAGAGCAGCCGAAGTAGGTGAAGAATTGTTACCACCGAAATCTAGAAAACTATACGAGCAGCAGTACGATGCTTTTAAAAAGTGGTGCCGCTTAAAAAATGTGAGACAACCTACTGAAAATTCGTTTGTTTGTGATTTAATCGTTCCGGGAGTTTCGTCAATATTTAATCCCGGAGGGATTAAATGTGACACTTTAGTACCTGTCACAAGGGAGTGAAGTTGTCACTTTAGGCCCGGAAGTACGAAAAAGGGATTACTTATGGCAATAAGCAAACTCTTCTGGTTTGAAGTAGTTACTTAAAATATAAGGATTTTTCCAGTACTGGCTTATTTTTATTTGAATAAAAATAAGATCTGTCTTAAATTAGTGAGTTATAACTTGACGATTTTTAAGGTACCTATGAAGCATCCTTTTTTCCTACGGTAGTTGCTAGTATATTGTTAAACATGGTGGACTTCATAAATGTTCGTAACAGGAAGAACTATAGGAAGAGAAGAAGCATCAGCCCAAGCAAATCTAAGCTCTTGTTGCGTTTTGAAAGTGAAAGTGTAGACTATATTTCGGATTATTTTTTACCAGAGAAAGATGAATCCAGAGGAGGTGCACTTGCATCTCGGCAAAAGATGGAGATATTCCTACGATATGTTAGTGATACCGGATTCCAAACAGGTATTGGTGAAGATTTTGGCGTTCATCATAACTACAGTATGCAAAACCAAAGTGAAGTAGCTGATTGTATATTAGAAAAGGCCCACCATTGGATAAAATTTCCATCTAATCTAGATGCCATGGAAGAAGCAAGAATTAAATGGTCGAATCGATTCCAAATTCCTACAGTCATTGGTGCTGTAGATTGCACTCATGTTCAAAATAAAAAACCACCAGAATTTGGCGATGATTTTATTAACAGAAAAAGATTTGCTAGCATAAATGTGCAAGTAATTTGTGACGTTAATGAATTGATTACAAGTGTAGACGCTCAATGGCCTGGAAGTGTTCACGATTGCAGAATTTGGAAACAAAGTTCCGTATATGAAAATGTGGCAAGATTTCGGGGTAATTTCTGCCTTCTCGGAGATAGTGGATATGGAATTGCTCCTTGGCTATTAACACCTTTTAAAAATCCTCAATACCGAATTGAAGTATTATTGGAACTTTAGTTCTTTATGCCAGGTTATGTTTGAGCGACCAGGGGTCGCGACGCAAAAGATCTGACCGTTACGCGTTACGTTACGAAACGTTATGTTACATTTCTTCGTTATGTGCCTTGCGTGCTTGTGCCTCCTTAGTCTCTCTCTCTCTCGTTTACGAAGCAGCGATTCATAATAATAAATATGCTCCTACCCGGATTTGAACCCGGGCCGCCCGCGTACAATGCAAGCATTCTAACCACTGAACCACCGATGCTATATTGAAATTCTATGCAAAGCTGGTATTCGCAGTGCTAGTGATCTACTTGAATTTGTTCGGATAAATTTTTTATTATTTCCATAATTTGTTTTGCGCGATTGAGGGGTCTAGCACATTTACTTTTCGAAATACAGGGTGTTGAAATTTTGAAAGCTTGAATGTTTTAATTCGTTAACTTTAAAATGGATGGATAAATTGATTTGACATTTGGCAGGTAGTTTTTAAATGTAAAAGGGCATATTTTGAAAGAAATTGTAGTTTGTGCAACTAGTGTGGATATGATGGCCATGTCGCACGAGGACGAAGTTTGAGCACGACGCCGTAGGCGGAGTGCTCAATCGTTCAAGTGCGATATGGACAATCCACACGAGTCGAGCAGCATATTTTTTCTACGACCCACTTAGGAAAAAATCTAGAAAATAAAAATTTCTATAAACTGTAATATAACTTCAAATTAAAAATTTTACAATTCAATTTTATGTTTTCACTAATTTTGTGGTAAACGAATGTCCAATTTGTATGATGCTACGGTTTCCTTTTTTAAAAATAGGATGCTGTTATAAGTAGATGTTGTCAGTCGGACTTCCTCATGGAGGGTACCGTACCATTATCTATAATAATGAATATTCTGCTAAATATTTCAAACGTCTACCTGTTGTAGTTATTAATATCAAGCAGAATGATTATTTAAAAATAAAATTAACAATAAAAAAAATTCCTCGCGGGGAATCGAACCCGGGTCTACCGCGTGAGAGTCTGGTGTGCTTACTACTCAATCACCAAAGAATATGCAAATTGTTTATCTATAACGTCAGATGTATTACATAACTTTTGCTTAAAAGGAACTAAAGTTCCTACCGTGTGTCCCGCGACACGTTCTACCTTTTTCAATATCACTCACTCCAAGGAAATAGTTGTAATTGAGAGTTTTTGGACAAGTTAAGCAAAGGTTTCCCATTCTAGGACACAAGGTTAAAATATCTTTGTCAAAAGTTCCAAAAATTTATTGTTTTCTGTGCAACGAAAAAAAGTAAACACTTGTAAATATAAGTAAGTACTTATAAGTAATCACTCAACTGCTTTAAAATGGTTTATTTTTGGATGGGTTACCATGACAGGGAAAACCATCGTATAGGGCCCGAACAGCCTGCAGCGAAACACTTTAGACTACTAGGGTGAGTAGCATATCACAGCTCAAAGGCATTATACCAATGAGCACGAGGTATAATGTAGATATGCCGTCTTTCGGAAGAGACTTAAAACCGAGGTCCCGAGTCCATGGATGTTGGGCTCGTTAAAGAACGCTACCACTGGTTGGAACACTAGTGGGCGTTAGCCTCAGTCGCAGAAATAGACCGATGTTAAATAACAGAATAAAAAAAATGGTTTATTTTATATAGTATAGAGACAGTTTGAAGTATATTATTTAATCTGATGAAAATTAATATTTCAACAGCTTCAGATTATATAGAAAATATTATTTGTGACACCCTTTATAATATTCTATTTTAATGGAAAAGAAAAAAAATACCGTGTCGATACAATCTTTCTGCTTTCTGAGAATAAACAAAGACAATGAAAGCTAAATCCTTAAAGACGATAAAACGTTGCGTATTAAATAAATTGTTACGCTTTACACGTTTTTCCAAGCACAAAAAAATCGTGATTTTGCTGATTAGGTCACTCATTACATTTTCATTTCATATACATTTGTAATATAATAACCATTAATATGTACCTTTTTTTAAATTAAAAGATCCGGCACTACCCAGCTAATAATAAAGAAAACGAAAATTGAAGTATTATTACAGTTTCCTGCAATATTGTCGTATTTATTAAAGCGCGTAATCAATAGTTGCTTCAATGTTGCTTCTTAGTTGAACGGTCACTGTCTTGGCAAAATATTTTTCATAACTGGATTATTTCCTGATATTATTTTTCGATACTTGATTCAAAGGAGATTCCTGACTGATAGCAATGATTACAGAATAAAAATATAAGATGTTTCACTCCAGAGCGGTTTGATTCAAGTTGCTGTCTCATAAATTATGCTTACGACTCGCTTTTGTTGTCAATAACGAGACCGGTAGATACCAGATAAGTTCGAAAAGCTTATTTTATTTTAAGCTATACAGGGGTAATTAGAGAAATATATATTTGAATTAATAGGATTCTTTGTCACAAAGGTTTATATTTAAATGTTAATTATTTCGAAAAATGTTCTGGACATGAATTTGAAAAGATAAGTAAAAAATGAACTCGAATTTTTAAAATGAATCAATTTACAGTTTTTATCCAGCATCTTAGTAATTTTGTGATACTTATTGATAATCTAGCAGATATTTATCACAAATTAAATTAAATATACTCATTAGCCATCAGAATAATAGGGCCACTAAATCTTTTGATCATTTTGATCTTTGAATAACGCATATTTTTTGGATTGACAAGGTTAAAACTGTAAAAAGAGAATCAGCTGCAGGATAACTTTATTAAAAAATTTTATAAATGTTGTAAAATACTAAGTTTGGAGTTTGGTTTATGTGTTAAATTTAATCTATTGTCTTTCAAATCTTTCAATATACATTGAAGAGTAAAATATATACGGACTCTGGTATAGAGACTTGCATAATATTTGAATGGAAATTGATTACATGGATGATGAAAAGAAAATTTAGTAAATTCGTTCAAAAGGAACTGACCAATTCCACTTTGGTTAGCTATAGAATTGAATTTTTGTGTTTTCTTGCTTAATGTATTTGTTTATATAATATCCTTATTATAAAAATAAATCCGTAATTTTATATTAGCAAATTTTACAAAATAATTAGTGTTTAAGCTTTGCTATTAAAGAGAAAAATATTAATATGACTTTTTGCTCATTTCAACAATTAATTAATAAATTTAAAAAATATTTACAACATAAATATAAAGCACGAACAACCAATAAACACCGTTGAAAAATAACAGCGCTCGACGGGCGACGTCCTGTATAATATGCCAAATTAAATGCAAGTATGGACGTAGCGACGTACTGTACTATCCAAGTCACCAGACAGTCACCAGCGGCATCGGTGCTTTACGCGATAAATTCGCACGAGTGAAACATCTTATATTTTTATTCTGTAATCTTTGCTGATAGTCTTCAGCTTCCGATATTCTCTTCTTCAGATATTGTGTCTTTGTCACAGAGTAACCAAGCAAAATAAAGACAAAATATGTGTTCTCTTTGGAAGCTCTACTGCTTCAGTCATATTTCTGTTGTAGCATTTGTTATTAATTTATTTGATTCGACAATTATGGAAATATTTCACGTGGTAAGGGTTGCATAACAGCCTGAAACTAGGAAATTCGGCACCATTTTGTTACATGGATAAATATACAACATCGTATGGTTGTCCAAACAATACCAGGGAAAACCGATTTCATCAAATATCTCTTGTCAATTCCGGGATATATCAGTTGAAAATAGCTCAAAATCCCATCGGACAGCTGGAGCTTATTATTTTGAATGATAATAAAATGTCAAAAATGACTACGTGATTTGAAATATTATTCTCTTTTATACAGTTGTCGGGTAAATACTTAACAAGGAGAATATTTCCATAAAACGGAAACACATCTTTAAAAAAACAATCAATTTTCTTTACAAAACGGATAAAAGTTTTGACTGAACAGCTCGGGCTTGAACTTTCATTTATCATTGCTTCTTCCTTGTCAGGATGATATGCAAAAAATGCTAGGTCTAGACCAATCTACAGCAGATGTAGTTAGCGATTTTGCTGAATAATCTCAACAGATTTGTCAGTTCGTTTAAACTTAAATAGTCGATCATTAACGTATTTAGAAAAATAAGGTTATTTTAAATGGAGTTTTACGCAGTGGGGTAAATTTTCAAAAGGGGTAGAGCTGGGGAATATTTTTTTGAACGTATTTAGATATCATTACATCTTTTCATTCCACTTAAGTATTGTTGGAAATACATAACATTATTTGAAAGAAATGGTCACTCTAGCACTAAAGTCCATAGACAATCCCCTGCTATGAGAAAAACTACTTGAAAGAGAGAGAAGAATAATTTTGAGCAGTCAGCATTCAGCGTGTTTATTTCCTTCTACCAAAAAGATTGGACATGTGTTCAGTGCTCCCTATTTTAACCGCTCTTGCCAGAAGCGCAGATTAATTTGTACAAATGATATTTCTGTCTCGTTATCGTTGAATTTTTTCAAGCTTGTGTAAATCGTATTCGCGATAAGACTTTTCGCAACCTGCAACCCTATATCCACACGGTTTTGTTAGGAGTTCAACATAAGGAAGCACATTGGAGGAAGTATTTTCAGAGAGAGAAAGAGATATGGAAAGTGAGTGACGAAGCGTTGTTAGTGATCTAAAGCAACCTTTCCTCATCTGAGGCACACCAAACTGCTCCCTAGAATTTCGTGGCACACCAAAATCTAAAATATATTTATAGCAGTGGCGTAGCTAGGTCGGGGGTCAGTTCACTCCATGTATACTAATTATTTATGGATGTCCAAACTACCTTAGTTTTTTTTATTGTTTTAAAATGTGAAGAAGCTCCTTTCAGATTTGGGGCATCAAAATTTTCACTCAGGACATAATACATATTTTTTTTTAATTTTTTTTTATTATTCAGATAGAATGAAAAATACAAATAGGTACATACATGAGAACTATACTAAATACTAGGTAGGACAGGTAGGTTGACAGGTGTTGACACGTCAATAGTAATAAATATTTTGACATGATGATGACTGATTAATGTGATACCTGCGCTTGCTTCGTTGAACACAAAAGTTTTATATTCGGCTCAATTTTAGACAGCGCAACTCTTATTTCTTGGTCAAGATCTTTTAAGCATGACCGTTTATCATTTTTAATTAATACAAGCGTTGAAAAACTTTGCTCACATAAATATGTTGTGGAAAACGGAAGTAGTGTGAAGATGGCCTTGTCGGAGATGCGTGGATATTCTGTCTTGATTGAAATCCAGAAAACATCTAACGGAACGGAACGAATTTAAGTTTTAGGGTCATATCATTACTTAATTATGAATCTGATTCCTATTGTCTGAAAGAGCGGCACACCTCAAGTCGGCTTTTGGCACACCGGTTGCGGAACACTGATCTAAAGACATTATTTGAAATGAAAGTAACTGGTGCGTGGAAACAGCAGTGAACGAGTTCCTGTTCGAAGTTCCCGTTTTTGACAGGACACTTTTATTTTTAAAATGTAATCGGTAAGCCGATGAGTCCCTGAAACAAGTTTATTTGGGCTACTTTATTGTCAATTTTACAGGTTTAAAACTGAATTAACATCCTTCAAACAAAAACCGCGTTAAAGGGTCCTTTTTGGCAAAGTTGTCCAAATATATACATAATGTAATATTGTTGTAATAATTAATTTTTGTCGGTACAGTAATAATTGAATATTACAAAATATTAACTCTGGGAAAACAAATTACACACTAGGATTACTGAAGGATGATACTGCAGAGTCTCTGAAACTGGCCCCTAGAGATTTACCGATGGAAATATGGATCTCCAAGGAATAAAACAAAAAAGGGAGAAAAGAAAAACAATTTCTTTTAGTTCCATTTATATTTAAGAAATATTTAGGATGTCCTTTGCTGGACTTGTTTTTGTTTTTTGTCGGTAGTTGCTCAGTTCGACTGACAATGATAAAAGACATAAGTAAAAAAAAGATAAAAGAAAACTCTCGAGAAGTAAAAATTTGTGTCAATCAAAAAAGTATAGGCAGAAAGAATCTTTCACGACAATAGTTGTTTTGCAACTTTATTGAAATGTACAAGAAAATGTCGAAAATGATAAAATAACAAGGAAGGAACTAAAACTATATATATAGAAGCTTTGTGATCTATAAATTGTTTTTATTCTAACTACGAAACATGGATGAATTCTAGGGTTAAGCTAAAACATCTTGAACTAATATTTATTTCAATTGATTTCAATAGACAGTGGGACATTTAAAAAATCAAACATCATTGATAATTCCTGTTTTCTGATCTCTCATTCAAACTGTAACTGAACGCAGGATTTGAAAAAAAACTAGTCCTTTTGTGTTAAATTCGATTCTATCAACATAGTTTAATCCATAATTTAATTGGGCGATGGAAAGTGCAAATCGGATTTTGCAAATGGGATTTAAGTGTACTGACATGTATTTGCACTATGCAATTTGCATATTTCGTACACTACTTTTCAAGATATTCTAATTGAACATGTTCTTTATTGTAAGATTTCCATTTTGCATTATACACTGCTGAAAACCTCAATTTACAATTTCAACAATTTCTATTCTACATACGAATTCTTATTCATAAAATTTAATAATAGATTGCACACATCAAAATTCTATTCAACGCATTTTTAAACCAGTGTTTTTGAAAATAACGCTCAAAGTTTATAGGGTTTAATAAAGGTACGTTTACACATGTCGAGCGACTTTATGCCGCATCTCTGTGCTAGTAGCATCTCGCGGTACCGGTGCGATTTTTCAGTTTCTCCGTGAAAGGGAATGTAGTTTGCAGCAGACTGCAGTCGTCGGGCACTTTTTTTCTCCGGTACTTGGACATGTCGCCGAATGTTTCCACTTATACAAATCCCGAACACTTGTCGCGGAACATGTTCCGGCAAACGTTGTGATACAAAGTTGTAGTAATGGAAACGTTAGTTGATGTTTAGATTACGCGCAAGCGCGCCCTATCGATCAGGAGAAATTACAATTTTCAAAATAGAATGAAGACGTACCTTTCGTAGCGCCAATGTATCTCACGTCTTCTTCTACTGTCCCACTGACAGTTCTCGTCAGGTCTGTACTTCGTTGTTTACGGTCAATTATTACTTATGAAAAGTGAATATTAATCTTATTATTATATTTATTTAAATAATACAAAAATATGCCTAGATACACGAAAAAACATCAGCATTTTGGGAGTTCTCAAGTATTTTCAGTTAGAAAAAGCTGGTAATTATTAATTTCATAGCTTTTTAGAATTTGGCTGAATACAATCCTGATGATTTTATCAAATTTAAGGTGGGCTATATGTCAAAATATGAATTGAAATAAAAGACAAACCCAAAACCCGGATGTACGTCACAAACGATGACGCACACCAGAAAGGCTATTGAATGTACTATACTATAATTCTGCCCATACACATTGTTTGTAAGCATCGCCTACATCAGCGGTTCTCAACCTTTTTTCAGCTGCGTACCCCTTACCAAATAATTGAGATACATTTGTACCCCTGAACTATATTTTAGTAGGTCCAGTCCAGAGAAGTGAAATTTAGGGTTACAATACATAAAATTAAAATAATATGAGCAACATCATGTATTTTGTAGTTCCATGTAGGGTTAAGGATACAATTTTGATAAAAATTACCTAAAATCTGATTTGATTCATGCTATTGACAAAAAGACAGAACAATATAACAAGTTAATGTGACCTCTGTCCTTGCTTCATTGCGCACAGCTTTTTGAAGTTGGGCTCGAAAGAAGCCAAGTACAATCTCAAATCTGGTGAAGCATCCAGTTTGTTTCTGAACTTATTCCTAATGAAAGCGTATGATAAAAAGGCTCTTTCCACTAATACTGTGGATGGAAAAGGTAACAACACCTTCATTGCCAAATCAGACAGACGTTTATATTCATTGCTTACGTACAACCAAAAGTTGATGTAGGCCCTACCACAGATTATAAAGAGAACAGATACGAAAGCTTGAGAGAGAACAGTAAAAAGAGAGAGATGGGTGTCGACTCCGTTCGGGCTGCTTCGCAAAATTTCTCAACAGGGTTGTCAATTTGCATAATATTTCCTCCAATTTACGATCATAGGTCAAATATTTTATAAGCATTATTTTTAAGTGTGATAGTTATACAGATACAAATATTCGATAATTGCTTGTTTTAAATACATTTTATTAACATTGAAAGAATTATACTTTTTTTCACAAACCATATCGTCAAAATATGCTCAAAATCACTTGTATTGTAATCTGTGCTCAAAATTCATAACGCCACTTTTGTTTGCTTCATTGTTTGAAGGTGTTCAATCGGCGATATTAATTGTGTTATTTGACTAATCTATTGTGCGTTGGGGTAATATTAACTATAAAAATATAGTGGTATAGACTTTTATTCTTATAAAATGAATAAACATCACGACGGAGTGTATTGTTCATACAGAGACTGTCCAAATAAACTTTATTCGGAAAGAAAAATAAAGTTTTTTCGATTTCCAAAGGATGAGAGTATGTAATTTAATATCCCGGCCTATGATATAAGAAATTTTAAAGTTTTTGAGGTTCTGGTAAACTTCGCGACCCTCAGAATTTTATGTTAATTTTAGATTTGTTTGAAAGCTTACCTTAAATAAAGCAGATTAGAACAAAAATTTCGCTGGATCATCCAGTAATTACTTCAAAAATCACGATTTTAGTTCAAAAAATTGTACCTTTTCAACACTAATTCATGCTATTTCACGATAAATATTTTCACTTTAAACAGTAAAAGTTATTATCTTGAACTAAATGTCAGTCTGTTTCACACAAAAAACCGGAAGAAAATACTTAAATTTTGCCAATTTTTAGAAATATTCGTAAGCATAAATATTTTCGTTTGACACTTAAGCTTATAAAATTGCACACTAAAATCTTATGTCAGAGCTTATGTCTAGATATCCTAGGTCCACAAATTAGAATCAGGAGACACTTCCTAACGGCGTTGTCAAATGGTCTTAATTTTCTTTCAGCTGAATACATTGTAATAGATTACATGAATATATCACAATTTAAAATTATTTGCGGGCGACGACCCAGCACTGTAGTGGAGCGCGTTCGATGCGATAATTACAGTCAAGCAAGGTCGGACATGGTTAGTACTTGGATGGGTGACGACCATGCCAGGGAAAACCATCGTATGGGGCCCGTACAGCCTGCAGCGGACTAGCATATCACAGCTCGCAGGCATTATACCAATGAGCACGAGGTATGTAGATATGCCGTCTTTCGGAGGAGACGTAAAAACCGAGATCCCGAGTCCATGGATGTTGGGCTCGTTAAAGAACGCTACCACTGGTTGGAACACTAGTGGGTTCGCCAAAATTTCCGGTTAGGGGTAGAGTGCTCCCGGCGTCGGTGATTAGCCACAGTCGCAGAAATAGACCGACGTTAAATAACAGAATAAAAAAAAAAATAAAAATTATTTGCATTTATAATCATGGAAATTTATATAATAGTTAGGTTAACAATTTTTTTCTTATTCTCTTGCTCCGTATTTAATGATATTTTAGTTACACTTTGATCTGTGTCAGTTGGTCGGGAAGCGGTATGTGTTGAATTATGATAAATTTTTTTTGCTCTAGTAGAAATCCCGTGAAGTTAGTCAATTTGAGGTGAAGAGATGTATTCCCCTCCCCTTCTCGAAAAACTGTCTAATTTGTATTTCACATGAATGTGCGCGAATTGCGAAACGTTCCCTTCCCTTCCCCTTTTTGGAAAACATGATATGGAATAAAAATCATTTCATATTCATGTCTATCTATATACATACATGTTTATTCCCTTCCCATTCTCGAAAAAGTGTCTAATAATTATTTGTATTCCACATGAAAGCGCGCCGGCGCTCTCCATAACTATACATAACTAACTAATTGCCTATTGGCTCAGATTGGTGAGGCCTCTGGTTAATACGGCTTTCAGCAATACCATCCATGTCTGATTCTAAATGAACTAAATATTTGGTGCTTTTACCATAGCCAGTCGTGTTTTGCGCAAAAGCCAGAAGGTTCTCGTTGTTTTTAATGAATAATATATCGAGATGCAGTGTATAAATTAAATTTCTAAATACTTAATACCTTGAGTGTTCAAGCCTCTTGCATATGTGAATTAATGTTCTGTGACCATTACCAAGACAGTTTTTTGCTTGTTTCGGTGTTTTTACAGTAATAATTCAATTGCCTTATTTCCTATTCACTATAAGGGTGAAAAAAAATAACAAGTATATAAAAAAGAAGGAAATAAAGTAACAGCCACGTAACGAACGACAATAAATCAATTTGATCTAGAAAAATAACACTGAATACCATAATTACGAGTTACGTAATACAGCTTCGATAAATAATTATGATAATTAATTATACAAGTACAATGTACCATCGAAGTGTAACGCTGCATTTTGTTATTGTTCTAAGTATACAATAACGTGTTCGCCGATGATGCTATTGTGTAAATCATAATTACAATTTTGTTAATACATCGAGAGAACCAACACTGTTAACAGTAATATATGACATAATAGTATATTATCGAAGAAAATACCTATTTTCGAGTAGAAATTCGGAGTGGTGAAAGTGATAAAATAAAACATTCTAATACAAAAGATTTACTTCTCTTGACGCTAGATTTATTGGTAAATGCGTTAAGTTGACGAGATATAATGGTCATATCCTCTATGTAACAAGCTGGGTACCAACAAAGCAAGCATCCCACAGGAAGGGGCGTTCTGTCACCTCTACTTTGGGTGACTTCCTTAACAAATTGTCCAGGATTGTCTAGGATGTATGTTTGTATACCTACTGGGGTGTACTTAGACTTGAAAATCTATTGACAAACTAGCCATATTAGCCGGAAAAATGCAGATAGTTGATAACTGATGTGAACGAGAGACTGATAGTCAATGTTCAGAGACAGAAGTTATCCACTTCACAAGAAAGACAGTACTACCAGACATAACACTAGTACTACCAGGAGAAACCATGCTTCCAATGGACAAAAGAAACGAAATGGGCTCATTTACATATTTTTTTCATTTTACCATTAGGAAGAGCACATCATTTTGAGGCTCTGTGCAAAAAATTAGACTTCAGCGAGACTCCTAAGTCGCCTAAAAGAAATAATAAACATTAAACAGCGCTCCTCTCCGAATTCCAGGCGTGACGTCATCGCATATGAAATCTCTCGTTCAGGGAGCGGATACCGCGCCTATCGGTTTTCGGTTAGATGACTACTTTGCTAGTAACAGTACTTTGCTTGCTTATATGCTTATTATTTTTTATTTATTATTCGTTTTAGCTAACTCTAAACAGTGTTATGCTTGTGAAATAAGAACGTTCAGGAATAATTTAAAATATTTGACACAATGGACCAGAACCACAGTAAAAAAAGCTATAAATATTGTGCGGTTCCAGAATGTAAAAGTACTACGATTAAAGCATCAAACAAAACATTTTTCTCTATTAATGAAGATGCAAAAAACGGGATGGCAGAAAAGCATAAAAAGACTCAAAGCATTCACTGTCAACATACTTTGCTTGTGTATTTTTGGGATTTCATTTTTCTTCAATCAGAATCGTTATAAACTACCTTATAAAATACGTTGTGAATCCATATTGAGCGGGTTATTGAAAACCACACGCTTGTATTAATCTAAATTTATTAAAAAAAGTAGATAATATTGTTCTTATAGCTTCATTGCAAGCATCAGGTCATTGCGTATGCAGATGATGTCACGCTGATTGCAAGATCAAAAAAGAGTTGGAACTGCTCTTCGGAAAACTGAAGAGTACAGCTAGAGCATTCGGGATGCATGTAAATACAGAGAAGACGAAGTATATGGAAATGAGGCATGATCCAAATGAGTTAACCAGAGAAACCTTGTTCAGGACAAAACACAGAATATATACATTTGAAAAAGTGGATAAATTTGACTATTTAGGAGTACTAATCACTAACAAAAGTGATGAAACTCTTGAAATAGAAAAAAAATTATCCAAAGGAAGTAGATCACTTGGGGCACTAAATAACCTATTGAAGTCAAAACAAATATCAAAAAAAGATAAAATAAGAGTATATAGAACGATTATACGACCGACGGCACTCTACGGATGCGAATCGTAAATTCTAACAAAAAAAATGAAACAAAGATTGAAATATGGGAAAGAAAAGTACTGAGGAAGATACTAGGAGGTAAAAGATTGGAAGATGGGACATGGAGGAGGCTAATGAATAAAGAAATAAAGGAATCGTATGGATACCCTGATATAATTCATTATATAAAAGCACAAAGAGCCAGGTGGTTGGGACATATATGTAGAATGCCTAAAGGTAGACACACTAGTAAAGCGATCCTTGAAGGAGAAGGAGGTAAAAAACGAAGAGGCAGACCGAGGAAGAAATGGGTGGAGGCGGTAGCAGCGGACATAAAGAAAAAGGGGATAGAAGATTGGAGAAGAGCGGCGGAAAATAGGAAAAGGTGTAAGAAAAATAGAGGCAAATGAAGAAACCTAATTTAAAAATGTATATAATTGGTATTGTATATAATTGGTATACCTATGTAATTGATAAGTCAAGGGCCTCTAAGGCCTGTAGAACTGTAATATATATGTATATATAATAAGGATGCAAAAAAACGGGATGACAGAAAAGCATAAAAAGACTCAAAGCATTCACTGTCAACATACTTTGCTTGTGTATTTTTAGGATTTCATTTTTCTTCAATCAGAATTGTTATAAACTACCTTATAAAATACGTTGTGAATCCATATTGAGAAGGTTATTGAAAACCACACGCTTGTATTAATCTAAATTTATTAAAAAAGTAGATAATACTGTTCTTATAGCTTGTGGTGTTATTAATGATCAAAATTAATTAATACAATAATGGGTCAGTTCTTCACAAATTGAATTTTATTGAATACTGCTCTTTTCCAAAAAACAGGTAGATTATCAACAAAACTGGCGTATATTATATGTTTTAAAAGAAATTATTTTATTTGATTCAAAGTCCGGATCAGCTCTAACAAATATCGCTTTTTTTACCAGTGAGGTGCATGTGCATTTGAATCTGATGTAAACACTTGGAACCAATATTACCTGCTTCATCAAAATAAGTTTTTCTTGTTCTTTTCAACATTGGTGATTCAATTTCCACTACACATTCATCATAAATAGCATTTGGAGAAGCTCCTTTAATTGGGCAGTCTGCAGTTTAAAAAGTTGCAATTTTTTACTGAGTAACCTATAGCGTTATCTCCGTAACTTTGTCCATCAGACCAGGAATAAAATAAAACATCAAGAATCACCCTGTATATCATTTGAGAGAGCACGTATTTATGAAAATATTGACATTTTTAATCATTTTGGCCGGAAAACAGCCAAAAACGATGTGTCACATGGTATAAAATTATAATTTAATAAACTCGTGTTTTTTATTAAAAAGCTCCATAATCATTAGCATTTAATGAGTCTGTTTTATTTTAAAATAAGGTCCACACATTTTATTTTATTACCCCAAAAATTTTGTAATTCAAAATAAATAAATTCTACGCGAGGCACGTTACAGTCAGAAGCGTTATGTTTGTGCACATTAACTTTCATATGTGGTGATGTCACAGTCATAGTCCTCGCCCCGCTACGGTGTGCTTGTTTAATTGGTTGTATTAGGAGAACGACATATTCATTTGTCATGAAACTTTCCGAATCATATTTTTATCCTTAGTACTTTGTTTTACGACAGTTAAAAATGATTTGAAAAATTTAGTAAACGAGCCCATTGTGTGAGATTCCATTATACTTATCGAAAAATTATAATTGTGGTCTTTAGACGTATTTTACTTGTAAAAAAATGAAAAAATACCCATTTATTCAAACTCATCGCTACTGAAATAGCATTTATGTTCGGTTTTTATAAAATAAGGGCAATTACGCAAACGTTTCCAATGAAATAATGGTGTGTTTACTTTTTTTACATAAACATTCAAATATTTGATTTTCCCGTAACAATATTGATATCATTAACTTCGAGTTTATTAATAGGGCCTGGAATTCTGGAATTTTTACATCGAGAGATGTTTTTTATAAATTCCAAAGGAATATATGAAACATTATTAGAATAATTTTTTAGAGTATCTTGGTTAAATATCGATAATCACTAATACCATTTCTTAAGAAACCCATAAACATAAAATATATAACTCGAAGGTTAAAAGGACATTCTCGGATATCGATGGCGATGAAAAGTGTGGCATAAAAAACAAGATACAGGATAAGTAGAGAGTGGATCATTAAAAAAAACCACCTTCTTACTCTTTAATAATTAGGACAATTGGGACATGCCACAAGATGATATGATGGAAAGGTATTACTTTTCAAAGGAAATTCGTCAACAAGAATGAATGCAAGCTTGGGAAAACCTCAATTATCTTTCAAGCGGAAGCTGGAAGCTGGAAGGCGAAGGACTAACATAAGATCGTATATTCAAGCAGCCATAAAAGCACTGATCTCTTGTGTAATCATTTCCAAAATGTTGTGGAAATTCCTATGCAAACTCAATGAACTAGGCGAGAACATTATATTCACCTTATTGTGGATTCCAGGGCACATTGGAATAGAAGGAAATGAAATAGCAGATGAACTAGCATAGAAGGGGACCATTTGGGGGCCGGAACTCTTTTACGGTATCAGCTCCAACTTAATATTGGAAGAAATAGACAAAGCCGAAAAAAAGAGAAAGTCTGACCATTGGAAAGACCTAGTAGAGCTTAGACAATCAAGATTCTTCTGGGACTTCCTTCATGAATCTATTATTTGTTTGTCTGATGACAAACTGCTTACCTTTCGAAGGCACCAATTTACTGGTTGCCTTAGCTTGATTTCTCCCATTTTTACAAAAATTATCACGGGATGACAGACTGTCAAATTAGTTATATTTGTTTTTACATCACGTTTTTGCATCACTAATCAACTTAATCAAAAGCTATGCAATAAAACAAGAGATATTTCATTTTTAATACAAACATTGTAAGATACAGGACCGTGAATTAACTGATATTCAAGTACTTTTCTGCAAATTCCAGACTAGGCTCCTTCGTATGTATGTAAACATGTAGACTTGTTCTTCAATAAACCATTTTCCGGACTTGTAGAAATGTTACAGAGAAAATCGCCGGTTCTAATGTCAGTTTTCGTTTTTTAAATTTATTTGGATAGTAATTATTACAGTTTTGCAGAATCGTGTAATGAAAACTATGCGTGAGTTAAAAACTAAAAGTGTTCTTTACTAGAAGTCAGTTTTACGCCTTTTTTGGTAATATTATTTATATGTTTGGTTGCCTATACCAAAATCGTTTATTAATAAAATATAGTTTATTAATGAATGCTTTTGTGTACATTACGGAAATAGTTATTTTCCTAACTAGTGCGGAAAGTGATACTTTCCCGCAAGCGGTCAAGGGCGGGAAAGACACTTTACGCATGAGTTAGGAACATTATTTTTTCTACGACCGTAAATACATAAAAGTATACCATCCCATTTTTCAAAAGTTATTTTATTTTAACATACATATACAAAACTTTAACCAAAAACTATTATTATTATTATAAATATTAATATTAGAAACACAATTTTTTGCATTCTGTAAATTACTTAAAATTGCCAGTCGAGTGGAGTTATTTGGTGTTATAGTGGAACTATTGTTAATGTGATGACCCATATTTTTAATCCCTTTGAAGGAAAAAGCCGCCCAATGGCGTGCATAAAATTTTTTTATAAATTCGAATATTGTGAAATAATGCTTTTCAAATGTAATTCAAATTAATATGGTGTATTAAAATTAACCTTCAGAAAATTTGTAATACAATTCAAGGTCAAGTTACACTACAACTGGTAAGTAGATGACGTTGATGAGGGTGAAGGTGACGGCAACGGTTTTAAGTCATTTGTAAATGAGAGAATTTTATTTGATATATTTTTCTTATATCAAAACCGGGTGATTTGATAGTTATATTATGACACTACTTTAAAGAATGTACAGGATTATATCAAAATATCTTTCTTATTTTATATTTTCGGCAAAGTGAGTTAAAACGCACGGTCGTAGAAAAATGTTTTTTATTTGTTCTCTGTCGAACGACAGTGTATTCAATATCCATCTCGGAATGTTCACTAGCTTCCTCCTAATCTCTTTTTATAGAATCCATCCAATTGTTCCTTTTAAATCCGAAAGATGTTCATTCTCTTTTTCAAATGAAAGGTAAAACATCAAATATTCGTTTACGAAATCCGACTTTAAATTTCCCGAGCATTCATTTTCAGCTAATGGAAAAATATTTCCCTATCTTGTTTCACGATGATTTTCATTAGTACAACAGCCCTCGGCGTTCGGATACGACGATATATTTTTTAAATATTCAAACTGAATGTAAAACAAATTCACGTTTTAAAAGGAAACAGGTAATTTTCCGGAAACGTATTGATATAATGACGATAATGGGAAAAAACACGGGCGAGGAAGCCTGACGAAAGAACATCGCACTGTATCCTCGAATTTTATCCCAAACGAAATTTACTTTCTAAAAATATATCGGATAGTATTCATTCAGATTGAAAGGAACCTATGAAAAACGAAAGGAAAACAGATGACTGAAAAGTTGTGTTTATATAGAATATTTGTTGGCTTTACTTACATTTAAAAAGTAAAAGTTAGGTTTGTATTTTATCAATGTATAGAAATGTTTTTGTTGACATGTATAAACCAATATAAGGGTTGTATCAGCTAAATATTCTGAAAATTGAAAAAGCGACTCGAACCTAGGACCCCTCAGTTACAAACCCTTACGCTAAGCCCAGCGCAACCTATGGAAAAATCACGTTGTACGTAGCGTTCGACACAAATATTTTCGACGCAAATTCGGAAACATGTCAGCATTTAAACATTTACGTTGTGCGCTGTGCGTGGCGGTTTCTAGTTAGAAGTGTTGCTAAAATGAATCTCAATCTCTAACGGATAGATATTTTAAAGTGAGAGTTGGCGAAGACTTCTCAAGGGATAGATTGGTGGAAAGTGGAGTGCCACAGGGTTCTGTTCTTGGTCCTCTGCTTTTTACGGTATACACCAGCGATCTTCCTTATCACGTAACTAATAAAATATCTTTGTACGCTGATGACACAAAGATATATACGAATCCAATCACCAACCAACAAACCCTCCAGCTGGACTTAAACTCCATCTCCAGATGGTGTTCTCAGTGGCTACTTCCATTGAACACGGAAACATGTGTAGTGCTCCGAATTGGTAAAAACAACCCACTACTACCGTACTTCGTAGATAGTCGACCATTAAATTCTGTGTTTTCCTATAACGACCTCGGAATTATCGTAAATAGCAACCTAACTTGGTCTGATCATATAACTTCAGTTTGTAAGCGCGCGAACACCAGACTTTATCTCATTCGTAAGTGCTTTTCGAGTGTTTCGTTCCAGTCGTTTTGCAAACTGTATACTATCTATGTCCGACCAATTCTCGAGTACGCCGGTCCAACGTGGTATCCAGACCTAGTTCGCGATAGAAATCTTTTGGAAAATGTTCAAAGAAGAGCCACTCGACTGTCCCTGGGACAGCGAAGACCTTCCTACGAGGAAAGACTCTCCATGGCCAACCTAACTTCCTTTGAACTTCGCAGACACCGCGGAGACCTCATTACCACTTTTAAAATATTAAAATTTAATTTTGGTAATCTTGAAATGATGTTCACCTTAAATCCAGATGACCGCCTTAGAGGACACCTTTTTAAACTCAAAAAAGAAAACTTTACCGTCAGATCAAGACAGAACTTCTTACCAAACAGGGTATTCGACAGCTGGAATAATCTTGATGTATCCACAGTTTCTGCACCATCGACTAACTCGTTCAAAAACAGACTTGATCGTGCGCTGCTAGAGCACTTATAGTTTATTTGGTAATTGTGTATATTGTACTTATTTTTCTGTTCTTTACCTACTAGTACCTAAGTTTCTTGTGTAATTATCTGTTTTTGGGCATAATAGGGATTTGTCCCTCTGCCCTTGTCTAAATATAATAATAATAATAATAAAGACGACGTTCAACTTTTGATACAGCAATATCAAAATCAAAGGATTTTGTGGGATCCAAAGGATAAATGGCATTTTAATAAAAACAAACAATATGACGCTCGGGAAGAAAAACATAATTGGCATTTTTAAATATTCCGTATGCCCACCTCTAACAGATATAGCTAGCTGTAAACGAATGTTTCTTTGAATTTCATCCGAGAGATGTTCATTAAAATGAAGTCATCTCCAACAAATGAAGCATAGGGAACTACAGCCTTCTTAATCGAGCCTGGCGTGTTAATAAAATTCCATCAGGCTTTTATTTAAATACGTGTATCTTCAAAAGAAATCAAGGTGAAATAAAAACTGAAAGATGGCGAAAAGGATGGTCCCTGTAATAAACTAAGCGTAAACTCTACAAATTTCCCGAACTGTTCCACAGGGTGTTACGAAATTGGACTACAAATACATGGTTTTTGTTCACCCTGTATAAATAAGCTATCCACATTTTTGGAACTTTTTTTCTAGTTGGCTTTAATAGCAAAGAATGTATCTACAATTTGGCATAGAAACAATTGAAATCGATGTAAAATTATGAATGTTCTTGGACAACGAACTTCATTAAAAATTTAGGTATCCAAGTTTGTTTGCCGGTTTTGCTGGATCTGACGTTTGTGCGTTTACCGATCTCACCTACTCGTTAGTGAGCATGATGCCTTGCCTGTCTACGCCTATCTCGCTCTCCTAGCGAGCCTGACGCCTGCAAGCCTATTCCAGTCACACCCACTCACTATCTCTCTCACATTAGGGCTTCATGTGGACATTTTATAGATTAAATCCCACTTCTGATAAATAAGATAAATATTCCGAAAAGTGAAAAAGTTACTCAGTTACTCAGTTACAAGCCCAGCACAACGGAGGTTTCTACCTATCAATAAACTATTCGGTATTATAAACTACCATTTAACCTGCGTCTTACAGATTTTCTTTATATTTTGTACATAGAGCTAGAAAATAAACAGTACCTAGATAACTTTTAAACATCGCTTTTTTTCAAGGTATTCTTCACGAAGAGATGCATTTTTGCATATTTTGAAACCAATTTTGGAAGAAGTTATTCTACTCTCTTGTTGGGACATTGAAAATTGAGTTTTTGAATGCGTTAACAGCATCTTTGGGGGACTGGAACTTTTGACCACGAAGTTTATTCTTAATTTTTGGAAATGTAAAAAAATCTTTAGACATGTATGGATGATGGTCCTACAATTTGATATTTTCTTGCTTCAATAACTACGAGAGAGCCATTGTCCTGGTGGTTGGTTTTTCGAAACTCAGCAATTATACCAATCAGCATTAACATTTGATCTTGCAGAGAAATTGTCGCTACATGACCCGCTTTTGAGATAACCATTTTTTGGAATCCGGATCACTTTCGTTGGTTTTGGTACATATTGGAACACCCAAACAATAAACTGACGTTTATTTTATGGTTCATAAGAGTAAATCTACGATTCATAATCACTGGGTATGGGTATATTTTTGGAGTTTCCTGCGTTAGACCGGAGTTTTTTGACACAAATTGTTCCTCCGTCAACAAAAGTGGCATCCATCGAGAAATAGATAATTCTTCATGTGAAAATTTTTGAACTGTGGTCTTTGAAATGCCCAATGATGCTCCAATTTCACGATATGTGACATGTCGATCTTCTTGAATGACCAGAAAAAAAATACGTTTAACAGTAGGATTTCTGTCAACTGAGGAAACACCTCCATACTATGGGGCTAGTGGACACACCTCTATACAGGATGTGAGAACAAGAAGATGAAACTGTCAGGCATGTCTTATGCGAGTGTCCGGAGTTATCGTCAATAAGAGAGTGAGTGTTCGGTGTGTCTTGGCCTACACCTGCCGATATAAAGGAGATGTCTCCTAGTGACCCGTCAACCTTCCTGGGAAAGACATGATGGACGATGACCTAGGAGTACAACTGCTCGTGAGGATGTACAATGGGTCACATGCGCCTTAAGTACTATGAACCTACACTCACCCTCCCTACTTTACAGATACAGATGTCGATCTTCTTAGATCAGCTCATAAGTTGTGAGTGAAATTAATTCGCACCTTTTCACAATTTGTCAGCGAGATAAAGAAATTTGTGAGCAGAAGCAGAACTGGTTTCAGATTTTCATTATTGCAGGATCCACACGCACTAGCGATTTCTGTTCCTATTCTCTTTTTACGATTAATAGCAGTTATTTTACCGATTGTAATTGTAACATTGGACCTTTTTTAAACTTTTATCTTATGTATTCTTTTATCAGCTCCATGATTTGACCCATTATTTTCTTGTTTCCGTCAAGACTCAAAATGATGATGCATAGCTTTTTAATCATCAAGGAACCTTGCCGCATACTGCTATTTCAACGTAAAACGTTGCAAATTAATTTTCCTCACATCAGCATCATCTCTGGGTGACTGCTGTCTTCGAACATTTCGAAACCTTATTGCGTGACAATTTTCTCGGCAATTTAGGTACATCTTCAAACGAAGCAGTCTGAAACTTTCTGCGTCGAGTTAAGTAAACAACACAGTTAATTTTGACGCTCGATATTTATTAACAGGCGTCAACTATGCTGTTATGCAACACAGACTCAAAAGACAATCATCGTATAAAGTGTTTTTTGCCTCATCAAAACTGTAGCAGACGAAATACCGACAATAAAAAAAATCGCATGTGTATAGTTCGTGGTAATTAGAAAGAGCTGCTAGTTAGACGCTACCATATCGATCGGTGAATAATTCAGGAGTCATCCATTGTCCTATTTGTCCTTTAAATCTCAGCCCACTAGAGCGTTTGTTGCACCCCGACCTTATTATACAGACAAAGTACCTTTTTTTCGCATAATCTTACTAAGTCGTAAAAATTTTGGATGTATAATGCCTGTTAAGTTCTACTACGATTTTATTGGCAATAAAAAAATCAAAATGTCAAGACTCTAAGTATGTCTGAATATAAAAGAATTTTTTAAGTTTATGGCTACTTTTTATGACCAAAACTAACAATGGATGTGATGAAAAGTGGGTATTGCCATTAGTACGAGTGGTTTCTCATGGGAACTAACGGGTCTGTGTACGGGTCGTGACAGAGAACATTTTTTCGATTAGCAATACACAAATTTGAATTGCTTCTTTCTTGATGAACACACGGTACAACTGCAAATGGTTTCCATAATTTCCTTGGCAATACTCATCCGGTTAAATGTGGTTAACCAACGACTAAATGTGAACCCAGTGATTCCTGAATCCTCTTCATTTAAAAATGTGTCCACTACTTTGAGAATATTTCTTGCATTTTTGGCAACTGTAATTCAGAAAAGAACGTTTTTCGCTTCCGTAACAAAAAAATAATAGAAAACTATGGTTTGTATGATTTCTAAATACAGAAACAGCCGATGAATTGAAAGGATGTCACATCATTCACTATTGGCAGCTGAACGTATACTTTGAACCCCATAATTATTAGAAGCATCTGGAACTATTACCGTAAACATGTAAGGGTATTATTATATTGAAACATTTCATAGCTATACACATTCGGTACTGGAATGGAAACAAAATATTTGCCAGCTGTATGCAATACGTATGAATCGACAATTGCAAAACGATTTTGTTGAGAAATTTAGAGAAGACAGAATCTGCGTTGGAAGTACGAGTGAAATTTGGGCATTTATTTACGCACTTATACAACTTGTTCTGAGCCCGACTCTTCCAAGAACCTTCCACCACCCCCCATTTCATCCTATGTGGCCTCAACGTCGTCGTTCACGTTTTGCGCACCGAGCTTTCGCCTAGGTGGGACTTCTTATTCACCCTACCTGGTGAACTAGCTCAGCTAAAAGGTACTTGGTCGAAAATCTGCTGCTTCATTAGGGTGGTCGTCGTCGTCCCTGTTTTCATGATTGTCGCTTGGGCGTAGCTGATTGCAGAGGTCGAATTCTTTATTAAGGAGTAGAGCTTCCCAATATATCAGATATTTCATCTCTGTCACTACGGTAACGAGTTGAATAAGGAAGATGAAGACGAAATATGTGTTCTCTCGGGAAGCGCTACTGTTTCAAACAAGAATTCGTTCCTTTTGGGGTTGCTTCAGCGTTTTCCTGGTTGTCTTGTGATTGAGTCCTTGTGGACATCCTACTTGGCAGTAGGTGGCTAGTGTATCTCTCAGTCTTCGCCACTCGTTGGAATGAAATTCACTATGCACTTGGCAGTTGCAGCAAATTTTATCGTTGTTTTTCCTATTTTATCATCACGTGTTGAATGTGTTAAATCTTCCCCATTTTCTCTTTTTTTCTACCCCTAGCTCCAATATGTAGATGAGCAGTGATCTTCTCCTCAAGTGGATTTGACAGTCCGAACCCCTTTCTTCTCGTAATTGGTCGATGTCCTCGTTGTTTCTCAATCATCGGACGATCCTTTTGTTATTTTCTTCTTTTGACCTATATCTGTACCATTCCACTTCTTTCCTTTCTCCATTCAGGAACCTGATTAGGTTTTTGTAGTCCTCGGAGTCTTCGCAGGGTATCTGTCTTGGATTATTAATATTCTGGTGGCCTGCTTGTTGTCTTCTTGTTTTTTCTTATGGTTTTGTCCATCATTTTCTTCTTTCTATTTTATGTAAGTAAATTGCGTCAAATCGTTATTAGGTCGAGCATCCATTTCAGTTTGGACCATTACTTACGAACCAGCAATTTCAAAAGAGTCTTCAAAAACTCTCTGAAGTTTCTAAAATAATATTTGCGGTAATCATTGCCTTCAAATTTCCTAAATATAGGTTGGAAGTTTGCATGAGTAATCAAAGTTGACAACTTGATACTTAAAACTTTCAAATTCGAGTTATGGCCGTTACTTCTAACTCACTCAAATAATATAAATTGAAAGTTTTAATTAATTTCCGAGTAGAAAGCAAAACCCTCGTAGGTTAGATAAATACCAGTCCCATTATCCTGTGTGCTAACGATCTTTTGATTGAAGCATTTACGGAAAGATACTATTAAACGATTTTGATCGAATGGGAGAATTCATTTAAAACGTATTTAGTATCTATCTATCCATCTACATTCATATATTCAAAATAAGGGCACAACTTCCCAAAGATGTCCGTCAGTGTACTACACCAGGAGTTATGACAACTACAAGCTGTTGTCGAGGAGAGGTAGAAATTTCAAGACTGAGAGGATGTTTGCGACGCTTAAATCTGATAGTAAGAGCTATTGGTGGAAAAAAACCCCTGTGGAAATAAATGAAATTGAAAAATGGCTTGAAACAGCGGCAGAAGAAAAAAGAAATGGATAATAAAAAAAGGAAAATAACTTGTCATTCGATTAGATTCACTAACGTTTTGTCATTGGCCAAAGTAGCGTGAGTTAATAAAAATCACAGGTCACATCAATATTAATTCGATCAAGTCTTATTTGTCAATGAATAATGCACACTTCATCATAGACAATAATAATTGTTGAGAAAACTGAGAGACCCTCCGTCCACAACGATGGAAACTCAATAGTCAATCATCATCAGGAAGGGTAAAATGTGTGTTCAAAAACCTTTCTCACAATAGCGAAAATGTTTATTGCTTAATTAATTTTTCAAACAAATAATACGAAAGTAAAAATCTGCTAATTTATTGGTTAACATTAAATGATTTTATTAATATTCATAGCATAACATTCGGACTTCCATTTTAAAGATTTTGGAAGGTGCGCCCATGTTTCCGATACAAAGTAAAGTAGCCACAACTACCTAATTTATTTTTTTATTTTGCTTCATGTACATGAATTTTTTTAACTACCCGTACGTGTAGAGGAATTCAAAATTTTACGATCTCGTGGACTAGAAACTTGTCCAACATTATCAAGTTGGTTCCAACGCGATGTGTGTAAAAACATAAAAACCAGCAGCGTAACGGCTATTTTTAAAATATTACCACTGTATAATTGTGTAATTAAAAAACGTTTATTTATGTAGAAGAATTTCTAGTGAATTCATCTGTCAATATTGTTGTCATCGTTACGTTGTTTTTTCAACAGACTGTCAAAAATCATGTGTATGTTAAAAAATTTATTTATTAAGTGAAAATATTGTTGACAATGTTTACTGAAGCGACAAAATATGACTTGGGTATGACTTTCATACAACGGTGTTTTCTTGAATAACTAAAATTTTATCTAGGTTGATGGTACAGATGGAATTATGGGTTTTTTCTGCGTCCTTTGTCGCAATTTGTCAGCCATTTTCTGGCGTTTTTTGTGTATGTAAACACGTGTTTGTTTGTATTCAGTTTTGTTATTTTGTTCTAGTGTTTTTTATCAAAACAATAATAATAAATGGGATTTGTTCGTTGTTCCATTCCCCAGTATACTAACAGAAAATCCCGAAGGTTAGTATTAGAACTTTTTTATTCCTTTTTTATAATAAACTAAATCGAAATAATGGGTTTGTTATCAATGAAATATTTTCTCGGTTTTTCTTAAGTTAATTTGTAAAACTGAATCAACAAAATAACTAGTGAAATTTTCAGCTCTTGAACTTTCCCCACTACTTGGATATTAGAGGTTGAGAATGGAGCTCCCTTAAAAAGCGACAGAACCGACTGTGACGTCACATTGCATATTGTGCTCTGTACACCTCTGCGTTTCACATAAGAAAGTTGGTTACAGCTGCAATATCTTGAAATATTGAAAGTGTTAGTGATTTTTGCTATTAAATATGAACTCAGTAGATACCGGATTTATTGAAGCAGATTCTGCAAATTAACCTGAAGTCGATATCTTTATGGTAAGGGACTACATTAATAGAAACAAAGAATTCACACTTGGTTTCTGAATTGAAATTTCAAAACGATCTATATTACATTGTACATTTTCATATCTGCGTCTGAAGGGAGTAGGAAGTCTTTTCTTTACTTGCACAAATGGGTAAAGGTAACTGGCTAATAACGGTATAGTTTTTTGTATAATGCTACATACTCTGGAAAGTGTCACACCAAAATCGTCTCCTAATATCCTATAAGGTAAATTTAATTTGATCTTTTTTAATTTTAAAAAGATATCAAGCTTGTCCAGCTCACATTTTTTAGTTAACATAAGCTCACAACAAATAATGAATGATTAGGAACTCCAAATAAAGCTTTGGATTTTTTTTTCAAATAAAATATTCTATATCGTCTGACCTATTAGTGTCTAGATTAAATGAGCTATTCGGATCTGACATACTTAATTCTGACGAGCTAAATGTAGAAGAAGGACCGCTAGTGGATATTGAAAACTCTTCGTTCATAGGTTTTCCGCCTTTTTCCATTCACAATTTCATTGGAACGATCTCATTGCTAGTGCATTTTCTATTTTTAGCCATTTTCCATATATAAAACTCCTCGCCCCCGCATTGAATCGCTTTGGAACGTACATAAGCCTTAAGGCAAGCCTGAACCCCTATTTCCCGAGATATAGGTTCCATTCGTGTGATATCCATTTGAGTTTCTTCCTCTACTTTATCATCATCAGAGGCTCTATTTTCTGAGCTTAACTTGTAAAAACTGTGACCGTGGCTTTGAACTATGCATTGTTACTCTATTTTTTAGACAGTCTAACAATCTCGGTACTACTCAAGGTTTTAATTTAACTGTTCCACTGCTCACTGTTTTAATGTATATATATTTTTCTAGTGCATTCTTGGATGTGTTGGGACAGTCGGGAATCAAATAGTATTCATTTACCACTTTTTTCTCACTCCTTTCACAATAAAATAACGAAACAGTAGGTACAGTCAACAGTCCAGCGTTTTTTTTCTTACACAAAACGATACAATATACACAATACACAGCTCTCGACTCGCGGCGTTTCAAACGTTAGGTTGTATAGCATATGCAATGAAACGTCTCAGGTGACCATGCCCCGTTTTCGTTCAATCCAATTTCTTTAATTAATTTGAGGGTTTAAACGTCCGCGGAAAAATCTAAAATTTTGGGAATCTGTTTAAAAAGAGTTTTAGTTTCTATTATTAACTAAAAAAAATTTTCTTGAACAAGCCCATTATCTTTTTCTCCGATCGTGGGAGAAGTGTCACTATTTTGACCTGTTTTCTATGCGCAAAGATCAACATTCCAGAATAGTGGGTAGTTGCTAAGCAATTAGAAAATAGCAGTGCGGTAATATTCTTACCGCTCTGCTGTAGCGTGCGGTAATGTTACAAATTATTAAAATAAAATTATTGTATTATTACAATAAAATGAAACACTATCGTTTTAATTTTTTTATTGATAAAGTTGTTATAAAAGAAATAAAAGAAACATCTAATTTATAACGATATTCTCGAACATAAATTATTTGTTGTTAATATTTATTTACATTTATTGTACAGTTTGTACAATTTGTAAATTGTACTGGAGGGCAACGAGAATTTATAGACATTGAAGCTGCATGGCTACCTAATTGTTTGGTTTATCTCGTTTCGATCATTTCCATTTGAAGTCGAGGCAGGGGTGTTGAATATTTTATTAGCCACTTCTACTTTATTATTAAGTGATTCGTTAATATATCCGATCGGAGAAAAATTATTTTACTTTTGTCATAACAAAGTAATTTCCATGGTAACCACTTCTATATTTCAATATGAACATAGAGAAACCTATCTAAACTTACTTGATTACATCTTGAATGGGATATTTTTTAATTCATTTCTTAAATGTAAATCAACGATCGAAGAAAAAATAGTATGTATAATTCGTGGGAAGAGCATATTCCCAAACTCCTGTGTAACCAGACTCGACGCTACGCTCCTCGTCTGGTAATTATCACAGTCGTTTGGGAATATTAGGCTTTTCCCACTAATTATACAATATACTATTTTATCACTCAATGTTTTATTTGTTAAATGAAATATGTTCTTTTCGATTTATAAACCGAATGGCTCTTAAAATTATTTCAAGCAAGAACCAACAAATTTGGGTTATTGGCATTTCACCATTTAGTAGATTCTAGTTGAAAAATGCATTTAAGACAGTATTGTTATTTTGCTTTTGGTATAAACTTAAACAATAAAGTTGATAGATTTTTGCTCAATTATCGGAAGTAATTGCACAAGTGCATCAAAATTACCGATAATTTTGCATGACAGCGTATTGTCTAAAAACTGCATGAGTTTATTTATGTAGGGGTCTCCTAACAAAATATGAGAATATCCGAATGTAGTTTTTCTAAGACAACACTCTCGAATGCAAAATTATCTGGAGTGTAATTCGGGGGAATATTTCCCGAATACAAATATTGGTTTAAATATTAAATTCCTATTTCTTTTTTTTTAATACAAAATATCCATTTGTGTAAACATCCAATGTATATTTTTTTCAGCACAAAAGCTCATAAACTGTCGCCACACGTGTTGTCTGTTTTGTTAGGTGTTCTTTGGTTCGCTTTCCATCACTTTATTTTCTATAATTTCCAATGAATCACATCCGAAACGAGACATTTTCAAAAATATTTTTTGACTTTACTTGTCAAACTGATTTAATTTTTAATTATCATGGATCCACAATGGGATTACCATGGATACGTGAACAATGCAATTATCACAGTGCTCTTTCCGTTTCTACAGTGCAGTTACCGCTGTAATCAATCGATAATTGCACTCCTCTCATGTTATTTTTTACATATGAGGGAAATATTATTTCTAAATATATTATGACAACTACAGATGGAATAAATTTTTAATTAGAGTGAGCAGCCTTTGATTATACCAGCATCAATAATAAATAACGTAAACCATCATTTTAGCCACATCCTAATTAAACCATCAATCTATGACATACGTGTCATTTAATGTATTGATGTATTGCGTTTGTATATGAATGATGACGCATGGGAAAAGATTTACCGAACCAACTGTACATTCAATATCCTTAAACTTGATAAATAAAATCATTAGGATCGTATTCAGTCAAATTCGAAGAGACTATGAAATTAATAATTACCAGCTTCTTCTTCGAACTGAAAATACTTCAGAATTTTGAGAATGATGTTTTTTCGTGTACCTAGGCATATTTTTGTATTATTTAAATAAATGAAACAATATAACAATAAAATTAATATTCACTTTTCCTTAAATATTAATTGACCGTAAAGTACAGACCTGTCAGTGGGATATTAGAAAAAGAAGTAAGATAGAGTGCAGCTACATAAGGTACGTTTGCATCCTATTTTGAATTATGTAATTTCTCTCAATTGATAGGTCGCGCTTGCGCGTATTTTAAACGTCACCTAATCAAATTTTTCAAGTTAAAGATTTGGGTTAACGTTTGTAATACATTTAAACGGTTCATTATTGTGATATTTTGATTAGGATTAATCACAGACCATCCTTTTTCTCAACTTCTTCCAACGTAATGTGTTAGAAGGAGATTAACAATCGATGACGCACACCAAAAAGGTTATTATATGAACTCTATATACAGATTCAGCACTTTATTCTAGTCTCCATGATATAAATGTTTCTTGACTATATTTTGACAATTAATCGAAGCCTTACAAATTTATATAACTTCAAGAAATGCTCTTGTACTATTTTTTCGTACGACCTATAGATATAAACCCGTCATCCGCACTTACTATATATGTTATTCATAAAGAAAATGGATCTCCAAAACGTCGAACGTTTCTGTACTTTTTCCGCTTAATCAGAAAGAATTATCACCAACCCCAGTAAATATACGTTTTTGCTGTCAAATTCCGAGTGGAATGCATCACATGGCATCCTGCCCTTCCTGTATTTGACAAAGGGAACAAACGGTCGTGGCTCCAGCTCTGTTGCTAGGCTCGGTATTGATGAGAATGAATGGGGTCGGGCCACTTTCTACTCTATATAATATTCTCCGATCCAGATACTAGATCAGACGGTTAACGACTGAGGAATAAGAATATCTTTGAATTTGCTGATTTTTTTCATGCAGAATTGATAAGTAATAATTTCAGTTCCAGTTTGATATATTATAGATTTGATAAGAAAAAATATAAGCGAATATGTTTATTTCTGCAGAGACGGCTCTACTAAATGTAAAAGATGTTCTTTGTGTATATTCATTGATCATAATAGGTATTTTTTCCAGCCCGTCTGCGATAACACTGCAGCAAGAGTGCTTACTGTATTTTTGCTCCTACGTTCCTCTGCAGAGCAAAAAGAGTATATGTGGCTTATAAGCAGTGTCGGAGGACAGTGGGAAGCACATAGGGTCTGTCACCCCGTGTGGTAGCCTGGATCTACACTGCAATAATAAGACCCATGTTAACGCATGGAGCAATTGCATGGGGACCGAAGGTTCTACAAGCAACGGCCATCCAAAAATGATATCAAATACAGCGAATGGCCTGTTCAAACATTACAGGAGCCATGAGAACAAAACCAACCGCGGCAATGGAACTAGTTACTGGTCTGACTCCTCTGGACCTGTACGGTAGGGAGGTTGCGTTCATGGCCACGGTATCATTGCGCACGGCTGGTATAAACCCCGAAATAGGAGTGGGCCAATTGAGGCTAAGCCTAGCATAGCAAGAAGCGTTTACTGCGATACCTCTGCTGCAGGCAGCCAATGATGCAATTGAACCCAGGATTGTGTTTAATAAACCCAACAAAATGCAAATAAAACAGAACACAAAGTCAGATGCTGCACATGCAATACGCATATATACAGATGGCACAAAAGTGACACAAGGCTCAGGATGTGGAGTTTACTCCAGAGCACTAAGCCTAAGGATTAAGTGGGGAATGGGAAACAATACAAGCATGGTTCAAACACAACTGGCTGGTATCTCAATTGCCACAAAAAACTAACCAGAAAAGGAATTTCTGGCAAAAACACAACAGTATGCACTGATAGTAGACAAACCCTATTAGGCTTGAACAGACAACGTGTTGTATCAGGGCTAGTACTAGAGTTCCACTAAGATTTAGCTAACGCCTCGGCTAATAACAATATTATCCTGGGTTAGATTAAATGGCACGACAGTAGTGAAGGTAATCGCATTGCCGATTCTTTAGCCAGGAAAGCGGCTGGACTAATTGCGGAACTAGCCAAACGTTACACTCAATCTTTTGAGAGATGGGATGGAATCAAAGGCAGTAGCCTTGCCAGGATCACCCTGGGCGACCCTGGGAAGCTGGCGCCGAAGAAATATTTGGCGATGACTAGAAAAAACCTACGTTTAACAGTAGGATTTCTGATTGGCCAATGTCAACTAAGGAAACAGCTCCATACTATTGGGGCTAGTGGACACACCTCTATGCAGGATGTGTGAACAGGAAGATGGAAAAGTCAGGCATGTCTTCTGCGAGTGTCCAGAGTTATTATCAATAAGAAAGTGTATGTGTTCGGTTAGTCTTGGCCTACACCTGCCGATATAAAGGAGATGTCTCCTAGTGACCTGGTAACTTTCCTGGGAAGGACAGGATGGAATATGACCTAGGAGGACAACTCCTCGGAGGATGAACAATGGATCACATGTGGCCTAAGTGCTGTTAGCCTACACTCCCCCTTCCTACACTATAGATACAACAGAAGCCCGTCTGCAATAACACTGCAGCAAGAGTGGTTTACTGTATTTTTGCTCATACGTTCCTCTGCATCAGTTCGTAGTTCTTAGATATATTCTGAGTGGCCTAAAGTGCATTCAATGTGAATGCACTTACTGAGTACCTACTTACT